>NQII01001275.1:321953-332596 GCA_002778355.1 Clitarchus hookeri
ATATTATAGACCTTCAAAGTTGGGGTATTCTTTTATACTCAACCTGTATATCGCTGTATTCTTGAGCCTACGTCGAAACCATCTTTAATAACAATTTCTTAGAAACTGTTCTTAACACACATACAATAAACACTCACAAGTTTAATATTAGCAATTTCCCTTAACAGTTTGTTCGAATACTCGCCGAGTATGATGTTCAAGAGTACATAAAATTTTGCGTGAATGCCTAGAAACNCCTTAACAGTTTGTTCGAATACTCGCCGAGTATGATGTTCAAGAGTACATAAAATTTTGCGTGAATGCCTAGAAACTGTGTACATGGCTTCCACGCAAGTAATGATTTCGAACACAACCATAAGGCTTATAAAGATAGTAAGTGAAGAGTTTTGGGAGTCTCTTTACATCGAGGTCTCGAACCGGATTAAAGGGGCGGAGGAAGCGCCAACCAGTGGCATCGTCCAGCACGATTCTCACATGCGAAAATACGGGAGCGACCCCGCCGGGAATCGATCCCGGTTCCCCTAGGTGGGAGGCGAGCAGTCTAACCACTACACCACCGTGGCCCTTAAGACACTAGAAATAACAAATAACTTGGAGCAAACTGGAGAGAAAACCAAGCACAAAAGAGTATTTACTGTTCAGCTTGAAGGAAACAAGTACCAGTGAAAAGTTTAGACCGAGAAAATTACCAGAGGAGNTTCGAACACAACCATAAGGCTTATAAAGATAGTAAGTGAAGAGTTTTGGGAGTCTCTTTACATCGAGGTCTCGAATCGGATTAAAGGGGCGGAGGAAGCGCCAACCAGTGGCATCATCCAGCACGATTCTCACATGCGAAAATACGGGAGCGACCCCGCCGGGAAATCGATCCCGGTTCCCCTAGGTGGGAGGCGAGCAGTCTAACCACTACACCACCGTGGCCCTTAAGACACTAGAAATAACAAATAACTTGGAGCAAACTGGAGAGAAAACCAAACACAAAAAAGTATTTACTGTTCAGCTTGAAGGAAACAAGTACCAGTGAAAAGTTTAGACCGAGAAAATTACCAGAGGAGAGTGAATCATTTGACCTTCAAGCGGCCACTGAAATAGTCTCTCCTCCTACTTACCACCCGCTTCCTTGATGGTGGAAAGTTTTCACGAGGACATTATCAGGAAAGTCTTCAAGTACTTGACTCCATTAAACTTGACCTGTGTAAACAAACCATAATCTGGGTTAAGCGTTCGACTTTGTGTTATGACGTGTACAGAAGAACTAAATATGTGATATCGAATGTATTGGTTTCCAATGGAACTTGGTAGGTCGTGTGCAGTGTTGGGATTTCCTTAAGCGTTAAAATAAATAGTTATATTTCATATATTAAGTACAACTTGGGGCGGTAACCAAACAGAACAGGGCAGTCTGCGTTGTTGGCGGGAAACTGCAGTTATCAGTAATGATAGTATAAAAAATATTTGAAAGGCATGTGTATGAAAATGTTTATGTTTGTATTTTGTTGACAAAAATCAGTTTCTCTNAGTATAAAAAATATTTGAAAGGCATGTGTATGAAAATGTTTATGTTTGTATTTTGTTGACAAAAATCAGTTTCTCTGCTAGAAAATGTTGGCTTTGAAGTGTATGCTTGGATGAAATATTGTCGTGTTATATGTGATTAGGTTAGGGGCAAAAGTAAACAGGACAGGCTTGTCGCAAGTTTTCATTGTCTAAAATGAAGAATTATCAAGAGAATTGTGAATAGCAAATCCAGAAGACGTAATTCCGAGTGCGTGAACCACGGTTACTGCATAATTCTTAACAAATAATTTTTCAATTTTAAACTTAGCTTCACAGTCAATTATTCAAGGATTTTTCACAATTTTTTAATCAAACCTTTGAAAAATCACCAAACGTACGACGGGTTTGGTTGTTTCCTAGATATGCCATGCATCACAAGTTGTTTATACTTGTGTTAACATAATTTTTTTTTATAAATATAATTTTTACTTATATTTTTCTTTAAATTATTATATTGCATATATAATTAATACAAATAAAAACAGAGAGGAAATAGGTGTGTTGGTAATGGCTAGTAATAAATATCTCTTATGGAAAATATTATCAAAGTGAGTGCGCACGAATGCGGTGCGTTGTCATTTTGGTGTAATATTTTTGCATTCGGTTAAGCTTTGTTTCCATGAGGTGAAGGAATATCAAGGAAGTAAAACTATATTAACCAGGGCTTTAGAAAANATTCGGTTAAGCTTTGTTTCCATGAGGTGAAGGAATATCAAGGAAGTAAAACTATATTAACCAGGGCTTTAGAAAAGTTTGACGTAATCTGACAACAGTGATCCTAGCGGACGGAGCGACACACCCTACTGACGGAGGGCGGCTGGGGGTCGTGCAGTTCACCGTTGACACGGCCGGGTCAACAACTATGTGACGAGGGCACGTCTCCCGGCTTCAGGCGGCTGGTTAATGGAGCTGTCAGCCGGAGGCGCCAGCCAGACACTGACGCACGAGAGCCGAGCTGATCACAGTATCACCCTACCTACCCCTCCCCTTATCATTCACCCCGACCTCCGCACGGTGCAACTCTTCCTGCTCCCGGGGCAAGAAAAAAAAAGATGTTTCCGATTTATTTTGGCATTAAATTACGGGTAAATGTAGGCTGTTCACTGTTAGTTGAACACTTTCGGGATCAACCTTAGAAAAATTACACTACCCCTACCTGCATATATCTTAAGCACGGCTTTCAAGCGTGCTCAGCTTACTGTAAACCGCCTATACGAATTATGTTGATACTAACTATACGTAAACATTTATTTTGTAATAAAAACACAAATAATTTTGTTATCACCATGCATAATTATTCCGTTGCTCCCACGAGGAAAAAGGTTTTATCAGTTATTGACTAATAATATTTATAATGCGTAACCATTTCGGCTGAGTTTTAACGGTTTCTTCTATATTACTTATTTTCCTTGTAGGCCAATTGCTAGATTACTTGAAGTATTTTTTCCAAAGCTTGTTGTCCAGGTTTTTATTTTCCCTTATGCTACTCAAGTAAAAAAGTTTACTGTAAAAAGATAATTTCGTGTTATGTTAGGAACAGGTCACTAGAATTCTGTACCTATGATATGCACTCATTGTCAAAAAAAATAGTTGCAACCACAAGTAAATGTTAAATTGAAATGATATTCTGAAGGGAGGCAGAGGTCACCAATAATAATAAATGATTACAAATGGAGACTGGTATGAGCAATATTTATTGCGCTACACATTCACAATCTCAGTATGACGTCGGGCCACCATAACTGCGACCATATTCCGCCAGATGTCACGGCATGGAATTTTAGTGGTCCTTAATGGTGTCCTTCTATAATCCATCTCATGCAGCACGCATTTTCAATTGGGGGTAGGTATGGCGTTGCGGCTGACAATAACACAGTACACACGGTTTCAAGGTATGCTCTTGAGAGGTCAGCAGTATGAGGACGAGTGTCGTCCTGCTGGATAGAGAGCACTGCCGTGGGCGTTCGCAAATGGCAGGACCACTGGTTGCAGGAGCTTATGAACGTATTTTTGGGAAGTGCCTGTGTTCAAGACCAACGGTGATCGGACATCTTACGAAATCGCACCCTACACCATGTGACGCGTGTCAGCAGACCGTTCATCTCGGCTCTGCCCATGTTGCCTCCACACAGATATGCGTTGGTCGTCGCCTCCAAGACAAAAGCCAGACTCATCACTGCGTATTGCCCACTGCAATTCTGCGTTGCTCCTTCACAGTCGGTCACGACACCAAATAACTACAGTCTGTGGCGACGTTGATGTGATGTTAAGGGCAATCGTCGTAACGGTCAGCGTGCATGTAATCCTGCGTCGTGCAGCCGTCTGCCAGCGGCACTGACACTCGCGTAATACTGCAGTGTTGACATAACTGGTCGCTGAAGTTTGCAATCGTGGAGCTTGGGGCCCACCACTCATGTCGGACAATCCGTCGGTTCTGCCTCGGTGTAGTTCGTGGCGATTTCCGATCCTGTGAGTAGTGTGCGCGTGCATTCCTCTGTCCACCAGCACCAACAGCGTGATAAAATAACATCCGCATGATCGGTATGGCACGCAATACGGCGGAATGACCATCCCGCTTCCCGCAGTTCTACGATTCGACCCTTCTTGAACCCATACATTTTCTCGAAGTGCTATCGAACTTGTCTCCAAGACATAGCGCGATTTGAAGGGCTCCAATACCGACACAACAGTCAGATGGAAATCATGCACACCGGGACGATCTTACATAGTCCGACAGGTATAGCGATAAGGCCCGCCCTAGCTGACGTCACTTCCGAGGCCGAGCGTGTAAAGTGAATCATCATGTCTCACATTGCCTGACCTGCCCACCACGTGTCATTCCTGTTGGTTGTTTCTTTGTGGGTGGAATTCTTCTTGACGATGGGTGTATTTTCAGGTGTGGAATACAAAATAAATAATTTCTGCGCTACCACCAACAGTGTGACCTCTGCATTCCCCAAAACGTTTTAATATCTTGTGATAGCGGGAATNATAATTTCTGCGCTACCACCAACAGTGTGACCTCTGCATTCCCCAAAACGTTTTAATATCTTGTGATAGCGGGAATTTACATTATAGGTTATCATCACACGTTTATACAGGGATAGGCTAAATACGGCGGAACCTCTAGATTATAGTGGGCTCCGAACCCCGTGGTACTGATTCGGTGGTCACAAGCTGTTAAGATGACTATAAATATGAATGGGTAACTCATGTACAGATATTAATTCCATTTAATAAATACGGTTTTTTTTAGCACTATTAGGTCTAAATTTGAATTTTCAGCATTATTTTATTTCTGTTTGTCATTTTTGTCCTGTTTTTAGTAATACACTGAAGAGTAAAAAAAAACTGGTACACCTGCCTAATATCGCGTAGGGCCTCCGCGAGCACGCAGAAGTGCCTCAAGACGACGTGGCATGGACTCGACTAATGTCTGAAGGTATGCAGGAGGCAATTCACACCATGAATCCTGCAGGGCAGTCCACAAATCCATAGGAGTGCGAGGCGGTGGAGATCTCTTCTGAACAGCGCGTTGCAAGGCATCCCAGATATGCTCAATAATGATCATTTCTGGTGATTTATGTGGCCAATAGAAGTGTTTAAAGTCAGAGGAGTGTTCCTGGAGCCACTCGGTAGCAACTCTCGACGTGTGGGGTTTTGCATTGTCCTGCTGGAATTATCCACGTCCGTCAGAATGCACAATGGACATGAATGGGTGCAGGTGATCGGACAGGATGCTTACGTATATGTCACCTGTCAGAGTCGTATATAGATGTATCAGGGGTCCCGTTTCACGCCAACTGTACACNATAGATGTATAAGGGGTCCCGTTTCACGCCAACTGTACACACCCCATACCATGACAGAGACTCCACCAGCTTGAACAGTCCCCTGTTGACATGAAGGGTCCATGGATTCATGAGGATTTCCTCGTCAGACCAGGCAACGTGTTTCCAGTTATCAACAGTCCAATGGCGGTGTTGGCGAGCCCAGGCGAGGCGTAAAGCTTTGTGTCGTTAAGTCAACAACGGTACACGAGTGGGCCTTCGGCTCCGAAAGTCCATATCAATGATGGTCCGTTGAATAGTTCGCACGCTGGCACTTGTTAATGCCCCGGCATTTAAATTTGCGCCAATTTGAGAAAGGGTTGCACGTCTGTCACGTTTAATGATTCTCGTCAGTCGTCGTTTGCCCCGTTCGTTCACGATCTTTTTCCGGCCGCAACTATGTCGAAGATGTGATGTTTTACCGTATTCCTGATATTCACGGTACACTCGTGAAATGGTCGTACGCGAAAATCCAAATGTTACCACTACCTCGGAGATGCTATGTCCCATCTCTCGTGCGCCGACTATAACACCACGTTCAAAGTCACTTAAATCTTGATAACCTGCCATTGTAGCAGCAGTTACAGATGTACCAACTTTGGCAGACGCTTGTTGTGTTATATAGGCGATGCCAACTGCATCGCGTTACTATGATTAGTTCCATACCTCTGTTATTTGCATACGCACGCCTATACCAATTTTTTTGGCTCTCCGGTGTCCTAGACTGTGGAGACTTTTTTTATAAAACTGAAAATATAGTCACTAATTCCCAATAGGTATTGGAAAAAAANGTGTCCTAGACTGTGGAGACTTTTTTTATAAAACTGAAAATATAGTCACTAATTCCCAATAGGTATTGGAAAAAAATTGTTAACACGTTAATCCGTTTGTTTTGCAACCTCTACTATTATTTGTTCTATTTTTTCGTACCTTCTACGAATGACACTGGACTGAACACCAGCTTAACCTGATTATACTATAAAATATATGAGCTCAAACGACAAACAAGGGTTTCATCAAATACACTAGTGTATTTTGTTTTATCTAGGTTTAGCATTTTCTCTTTAGATAGCGTATTTGGAAAAAGGAGTAATTATACTGGTTTCTATCTCGGTTTTTCTCCAGTTACTCGATTAAGCATGCCTGCTAGAAACGCATATGTATAACTCAAGAGCACTAATATCATAGCAATATCATTCCATAAACCAAAATTTGATGTTATGTTCATGGTGAGCTGTGCTTGGTCTTAATATTTTACTCGAGCTAATAGATACACAGTGTTATGATTTGATTTATGATTATTCATCACACTTTAACGCGGATATAGGGGCAAAGCAAGTTATTGATAATAATTATGTAATGAACACTATATACAAAGGATTTACTTAACTTTAAGGCTGTACAATATTGCATCAATATACACATGTTTGGCTATGGTCGGGGGGAGCTATACAAATATACTGAATTGTTAAATTATATTAAATTGTAAATATTTAACCAGTCACGTTCTGAGTGAGGTCTGATTGGAGAGTCTCCACCTTTTTCATGATTCCTGAGACTGATTAAGATGGCGGAAGTCGGCGCCCGAACACACCCATCTTCAGTGGTCTTCGTTCCAGTGGCCCGACGACAAAACACACCGCCCACGGCCTACACTACCCTATATAGTTGCGTTGTTCCCGTCTACTCACTGTGTCCTGTATAAATATATGAAGTTGTTATCAGGTATGCCGCTCAGCTAAGGCTTGATCACATCTTGTAACACATGCCTATATATTACCTTATTACNAAGTTGTTATCAGGTATGCCGCTCAGCTAAGGCTTGATCACATCTTGTAACACATGCCTATATATTACCTTATTACATTACACCAGCTATCTTCATGAATATAAGTAATTATTAAGAATAACGTCAAAATACGAGTAAGACTTGAATTATTTGCTGGTCACCAATGGTTTAAAACCATTTTTGTAGTTTGCCACATTTATGTTTCGTTGTTAAAAATAGTAAAAACTTATTTTCTCGGCGTTGTTTTTTTTTTTTTTCTAATGTACTTTTATTCCAACAGTGGAAATATATTAATGAAACCTGTAAGACTGAAATGGTGACACAAAACTGTAATTACCAACAGCGCAAAAATAAAACTGAAACATTTTCGCTTGACGAAAGAAACCGCACACACTTCAAAATGGAGTTAATGCAAACAGAGAAATGAAGAAACCGATAAACGTAAATAGGTGTTTGTTTACCTCCGGATGCCACCGATGCGGTAACGTTACATTTTCCTAACTTCAAACTCAGCAACTACGCTAACGATAAAAATGTGAAATAACGCTGTACCAGTTGTAGCAGGTACAGATGATTCCTGGCTGTGGGTTATGTTTGAAAACGCGTGAACATAGTTTGCATTTATACAATGCGCCCATGTGTTTTTTTATAAATCGATACATCAGTACAATTGTGTTACATCTCAAAATATGCAGTGTTTAGGAGGAAAAGTGTTGTGCTAACAAATTGCATTACTCCAGCGCATTGTCATGGTAGGTCTACTTACATTACCCTAGGCCGCTGTAATATCAGCAATATTTAAGTTATAAAGAATTTACACGTAATAGTGATTTTTGTACTGCATACTGTAAAGCAATTGATAAAAAAAAACAGATTTTTTGAGTTGCAACACTGTTGTACTGAGGTATAGAATTGTGCTCACGGTCCATTGATCTATTNTCCAGCGCATTGTCATGGTAGGTCTACTTACATTACCCTAGGCCGCTGTAATATCAGCAATATTTAAGTTATAAAAAATTTACACGTAATAGTGATTTTTGTACTGCATACTGTAAAGCAATTGATAAAAAAAACAGATTTTTTGAGTTGCAACACTGTTGTACTGAGGTATAGAATTGTGCTCACGGTCCATTGATCTATTNAAAAAAAACAGATTTTTTGAGTTGCAACACTGTTGTACTGAGGTATAGAATTGTGCTCACGGTCCATTGATCTATTGCAAAGTCGACATCGGTGGTCTTGCAGGAAGCACCCAACCTCCCATCATGGCGTTTCGGTGTTCGATGCCCAGCGGATCTCAGTCCGGATTTTCGCGCGTGGGAAACGCCCACGTGGCGAACATCACCACTAACGTGTGGGTTGTTTTAGCTCCGTCGCACTCACACTTATCAGTCTTAGATTCTATTTCTTTACGTCGCACTTGGTTCAACCTCATAAACTTTTCTTCAAGGCTCCAGTCCGCCTGGGAATTTGAAAGCGTCGCCCAGTGAAATCCGGGTTCATTTCACAAATAAACGTTTTCCCGAAGTACTACCCATGAAAATTACACCCATTTCAGACGAAAGCGGTTGGATCTCGCGCATTAGCAACATCTATCGGGAGCCCTTTAACATTACTAAAAACGCTCTTGTGAGTCTTACACATACGAAATTATTCTAGAATTATCCATAAAACGCTATACCGAAGCTTAATTGTCCATGGACTTCATAAAGGCAATTTTTTGAGTATTTTGTTTTTAAATAGATCTCATTTCAGTGATATTAATCAAATTTATGGGAAATACTTGAACCTCTTCATTAGTTAGGTTCTACCAATTATTTCAAACAACATAGGCCCCTAGTTGTTTTCAGAAATATAATACAAAGCGAGATTCGCTCCAAAGAAGTTATATATACAATAAGTTCCCCGTTAGTTAAACATTATTATAACAACGTTGCTAAACAAAAAATAATTTATTTTTATTATTTTGTATACATTTAGTGAATATATTATTATGTTATATTTCTGAACGTCGTTTTTTCTTGTTTGCAAATAGCAACCGAGTAAATAAAACTAAAATTAAGATATTGCCTAGAGCTATTTTGTATGGTTATAGAATTGTCATGTAGTTTTTCTGAACATCGTTCTTAACTTGCTTACAAATGGCAACAGATTGACAGCAACGAAAATTTTGTATTATTCAGTTCTGCTCACTTTATTTTACCGTTTTGTTACATACTTATGCATTCCAAATCAGTGTAGTGTAGCGATTGTATTGCCTGTCGACAGTGACGTCACGTAACGGTTGTAAGGCCTTGTAGTCTCGATGGTCACGGTGCAGCCCTCGAAAACCGCGCATTCCTCATTAGCATTTGTTGATTTATAGGTGGGAACAGGCAGGCAAACATATTATACACATTTTTGACGTATTTACAAACAAACTGAACTCCTGGTGAATTCTGGGATGACTCCTTACAGCCGTTCCCCGCCCCCACCACGTGATTTTGCCAGCTCTAGTGGAGATGGGCAAGCAAGGTATATCGACCTTCGTTTTCTGCACATTTCTGCAGTTTTAACATGCCCGTCGTTAATAGAACTGCCACACACGGTCAGCAATGATGAACGCGTCCGTTTATGTTTAATTTCTTAACAGGCCCGCCCTTTTGGTTAAAAACAAAACTATCATGACTAACTTGAGCACAGTTAAGTTGCATTAAAACTTAAAACTGCATAGGCCAATGTGTGTAGACGTTTCAAAAAACCTACGTACACAAAGTGTGTTCTAATATCCACCTATCCGCGTTTTTTAATAATGCTATGGCAAAAAAACTTAGCCTAATAATGGAAAACGGACACAGGTAACTGCGCAGTTTGCATGCGCACTCATACTCTATATTCCCTATACGTGGGTAGGTCAATGTTGGGAACATTTGTTTGATTATTTATTGAAATAGCGTCATTATCCTCTTTCTCAATGAGAAGGATTTGTCAATTCAGTGTGTTGAAACATACTTATGAAATACGTTATTTTTTTTCCATTTCCATTCAAAAATATACAAATAGTAATAAACAGTTCATCATAAAGATTATAAATTAATTAATTAATAATTGTTAACTTATGTTTTATTGTATTTACGAAATCAAAATAACTAGGCAAATAACTGGACGCAGCATTAAACACGAATGAACAAACCGCATGCACAATATAGGAAAATCATTCCCCATGTTTTCTGTGTGTATTTTGCTTTTGCCCATAGAGAAAGTCATCGTTTTCCTAATAATATCCTACCTCGTTTCATTTCTCCACAAACACGACTGTTGTTTGCGGCGTGTTTCGGCCGTGCTGCGAGTGGTGCTGGGAGCGGCGACATGGGGGCGGTGCTGTGGTGCGCGGCGGTGGCGGCGGCGGGCCGGACCACCTTCGACGAGGTGCGGCTGGACGACTGGGACACGGCGGAGATGGTCGCGGCGGGGGCGGAGGCGGCGGC
>NQII01001275.1:341010-443795 GCA_002778355.1 Clitarchus hookeri
CTGTACTTCAGTTCGGTCTTTCTTTTGTAAGTACGAGGCATCTGAAACAATAATAAAAAAAGGTTATGAAAAAAAGGTTAGGGGTAATGCCAAACGTTCGCGATTGCCCGACACAGAGTGTTCGCATTTACCCCGCGGGATCGAAAATAATAAAATGGCACAAAACAAATTAGGTTATATTTCTTTTGCCAACTGCGTCATTGTCATTTAGCTGATTAATATGTGATTATTCCACAATGTAAAAGCTAAATTACTATTGTAGATAAAAATAAAGCTACACCTACTTGAATTTACCAAACAATTACATCATAAACATACAAAATATTGATAATTGCATACCTTGATAAGTACGTGCATCCACGTCTCCCGTGTTGTTGACTGGCACTAGTGGTGGCGTGATATCTGAAATGGCGGCAAGTAAAATGTGGCTATATCTTTATACCATATTAGAACCATTGAATTCGGCATTACCCCGCGTTCGCGTTTCCCCCACTCTCCCCTACATTAAAAATTGTAATAAAACAAAACAGATAAACTAAAGATATCATTGGTATGTTGAATGTAATTTCTGAGATGAAACAATTAACATAATGACTCAAATTCTGATGAAAGTTAAATCTGTAAGTTTTAATTCGAGAGGATTATACGAAAATAACATTCAGCACAGTACAGTAGTGTAACTGGTGTTAAGAATCGCATGGTTTCGAACGTTCCGGTCCCCTGCGGAGCTCAGAAAATGTGTTTGAACAATAATCAAATAACCGCTATGGAACGTAACATCTTTACGCTGTAAATTAATCTTGTCTTCCATTTTCTTGAGGTGAACAAGTAAATTGCGTAACTTCTTCCCACAATTTTAACATATCTCTGTTAGCTACATTTTCCACATATAATGGTTGCAATTACCATGCATTTAAAAGGGGATGTAAAAGTTGCCTTCTCAAAAAGGCTTCAGATGGAGTTCGCTTGTGGGCACTATGTATTACGTTGTTAAAACACAAAACAAGATTGTACAAAATGATGTCCCACTCTCTCTGTGTTCCTAACTGGAAACAACGCAGGGCCACTTTAATGTTCCAGGTAACCTCTTTCTATCAAGTTCGCCTGCGTGTAGTAAGGCGACGTATTTATTAACTTAATTCCCCACGCGTACATTAAGTCGCGAAATTCGTGCGAAACACAATACGACGCATTGTCCGTGACTACAAACGCAGGTGACCCAAAAACGCAAAACAGGCGATGAAAAATTACCTTGCAAATTTAAATAGCTTTAATTGTTGCAACCAAAACTTAGACGTAACCATATTTACTACGCGATAAAGGTCCCATAACATCCAGGTACACTTTTCCCCATACAATTTAGCGGGAGACCCGGAATATTTTCCTTCCTTTTGATTTTTCGGCTTGCCTTGTTGGCACGCACTGCATTCCCTTACGCTTGTCTCAATGTCTTCTGCACATCAGGCCACATACAAATCTCAGTTATACGCGAAATGGTACTATCTCAGCCTTCATGCCATCCGAAAAAGTACTCGTGGTAATACTTATACACCATCGGTTGTAAATTAATCGGTATAAACGCACGAAATTTCAATTTTTTCGACCATTTGCCAATTAACTTTTTATTAACTACGTAACCTGACTGAGCTAGATCTGACATTATTTGCAGGCATTCTAAGTAATTTTTCTGATATCCTTTAATGTCTACAAAACATCGGGAACATTTTACAACGTATGTCTTGTGACGACAGTGTAATTCAATGGTGACAGTGTAATGGCCTGAGGATACTTCTTTTAGCCTGGGCATGGGGTTATAATTCTAACTGCTGGATCAATGAACTCTGGCATGTACCAAGGCTTCATGGACAACGAGTACAAACTATAGCAAGAGTACGGAATAGGCTCTCGCCTGTATCAGCCCCGCAAGTCTCCTGTACACAAAATAAGGTCAAATGAGTCGTGGTTTGGAGATAAACAGGTGGAACTGCTTAACTGATCCACTCAAAGCCTCAACTTTAATAATGTAGAACATCTTTGAGATGAGCTGGAGCGCCATTTGTGTGACATACCCACTCGACCAACAAGAAACGTTAACTATTTTTAAACATGTTACATGAATAATGGAAGCAAATTAGCCAGTTGAGTACCAGACCTTGGTGTAGTGTCTGAGCTGAGGGATTAACACTGTAACCATACCAAAGGTTACCCCCAAAATCCTGATATAGGCTGTTCATGTTTAAATGTGCTCTTTTGAAAGCCCTACTTATGATCTACTATTGTATTATTTTGTATCATTTTGTATTTTTAATCATTTTATATCCTTGTGCCATACGTAAAATTAACATCGCCATAGGCCTGATCACTTTATTCATGCGTTGACCAAGTAAAACAGTGGAAATTTGTAGAAAAGTGAATGTGTTAATGACATGCAAATTCGTTTTCTTGCATGTATAAAACAGGAAGCACGGGCCTCAGTAGCCGTAAATTTTTAACAATACATTTTCAATACTACGTCAAGTCGTCGAACTATTTTTCTTAATTCGCTNCGTCAAGTCGTCGAACTATTTTTCTTAATTCGCTGACAACTTAACTTGAACCTGCATGCCAATGTGTAGGTAATGCAGCGTGTATGCAGTTATACTATAGGCAGTGATTTTTTTTTCAGAGGTTGATTTGATTTCAAAAGTGCTGACATTACCGTGGACAGCCTACAGTGAGTGTGCAGTACCGTTTCAAAAGTGTAGCTTATATACTTATATATATATATATATATATATATACAGAGAGAGAGAGAAAGAGAGAGAGAGAGAGAGAGAGAGAGAGTCGAAACACATCATTATGACCATCNCTGACAACTTAACTTGAACCTGCATGCCAATGTGTAGGTAATGCAGCGTGTATGCAGTTATACTATAGGCAGTGATATTTTTTTTAGAGGTTGATTTGATTTCAAAAGTGCTGACATTACCGTGGACAGCCTACAGTGAGTGTGCAGTACCGTTTCAAAAGTGTAGCTTATATACTTATATATATATATATATACAGAGAGAGAGAGAGAGAGAGAGAGAGAGAGAGAGAGAGTCGAAACACATCATTATGACCACCCGCTAGTATCCAGAGTAAAAGGCCTTCGCATCACAGAGAGCAGCTAGACGAGCTGGCAGTGACTCAGTCAGGCGCTGATAGTTCTCCACGGGTATCTGGAGCCATGCTGTCTGTATTACATCCCACAACTGTTGAAGGGTGCATGGCGGAGGAGACAGACGGCGAACACGACGATCGAGGTGGGCACACAGATGTTCAATTGGATTTAGATCGGGGCTGCTTGTGGGCCAGGGAATTACCTTGAAGTCTTCGCACTTTTTGAACCAAAACTTTGAAAAATCACCCCTTGTGTGACGTGTTTGGTTGTTTCATAAATATGGCATGCATCACGAGCGTTTTATATTTCTTTTAACATTAAGTATCTTGTTTTCAACTAAATTATAATTCGTTTATTGTTGATATGAATATAACCTGAGTGAAAACAGGTATGTTGGTAATGCCTAGTAATAAATAGTTCTTAGGTAAAATATCATTAAACTAATTGCGCACGAATGCGGTGCGTAGTCCCTTTGGTGTAATTTTCTACACTTAGTTTATCTTTGTTTTCATGAGGCGGAGGAACATAATTATAGTATAAATTTAGCAGGGCTTCAGAAAAGTTGGAAGTAACCGTGAATGGACTATAAAACCAATGTTTTCTTCGTGATTATACAAGTGTGTAAATTAGTACTCTGTGGCACTGTATAATAAGTATGTATATTTGTTTTATACATGTTGGTGTTAGGCTTTATTTATTGGTGACACGTGGAGTAAGGTCCTTGTTATCGAAGACGTACGAGATCATGATTTTATTTTAAATCTGTAGAATAATTCAGGTGGTTTTGTTCTATACTATATTGGATTCTTGAACTTTTGAGCCTCGATAACTAACCTTACAAGGTGTATTAAATATTTTTTAATTGCACTTTGGAATTAAAACATTGAAATACTCTACTATCGTTTGATAAACTGCAGTGGAGGCTAGTGTCGTGATATTTAAGGGTATATTTTTAATGTAATAAGATGTAATTTTAAGGGGACTCCATAATAAAATATTTTCTGTAAAATCAGTGTTTGCGCGTACACGCGAATCTCAGTAAATAAGTGTTCTGCAAATACAAATTGTTTTTCTTAAAAAAAACTATTATCTACAGCCGCCACTTTTTACTTTTATTCTACTGTATATTATTATAGGAGGAAAAATAGCGAAAATAGTTAAAAACATCATTCTTGTGGCTTTCTTGCTGAGTTTACTTGCGGGGAAGTAAATAAGTACGAAAGTGACATCTGCAGTTAAATCCATTTGCTTTCATCGCGTGTAATAATATCCAACTGTTACAGATCTAACTTGCAAGAAATCCAACTACCCATGAATGCATAGCGCAATGCTTTCTTATGGCTAGACGTGACCTTCAGGTGTTTATAAAAAAATGTTGCTAGGGATTCCCCTTAAGAGCATACTTAGATGACGACATAATATTGAAAGTTAAAGAAGTTCCTCTACAAGCTCTTCTGTAAGAAGAAACGTGCCATCAATAAGTTCAGCTGGAAACGCAAAAAGGCAAATGTTGACAGATACTCTTTATTAGTATGTTTTAATTAAATAAAATCTCGTAACCAAGTGTATCAATTGAATGTCTTCTACTTCCTGTAAATGTGTTCACCTTGGTTGCTCAAACATATTCTGAAAAATCTTCTGTATAAGTGGATACTCATCTCTTCGGTTGATTTGTATTAGTATGCTCAAGAAATGACTAAGTAACCGTAAATATTTCTGTAAGTGTGGAAAAGGGGAAGTTGTGGGAAATTTTAACAGCACTAGATTGAAAGCAAAGCTCAACTAGACGCAAACCTGACACAAGCACCACATTCTTCTTAATCCCTTCAAGAGTTTTTGAGGCGATATGGCAAATTCATAGCGATGATGACAAATATGAGGAACTGGAAATAAATATCGTGATTAATTATTAATGACTTCCTTGCAAAACACAAAACATTCATAATTCGATGATTTCAAATTACAAACGTATGTATTTCGAACCTGTAGTAGGTTCCGGAAAATTTTTAAGTTTTTGGAATTCTTTTTACTAATGTTTATTTCGTGGATGAATATTTTTAATTTGTTTACCAAGCAATTAACGTATAATTCAAAACTATATTTCTCTTAATAAAACGGAAATACGCACAAAATATAAATGTATGAAGCTTACTTAATAAAATCGTATTTAGTAACTCATTTGGAACTCAGATGTACAAGTGAACAGTATCAATATTAATATAGCTTTCTGTCATTCAAAAAGAGAAATGCCCACTTCTCATTTTCAAAACGACTAACTTCACATTTTATACATTAGTGACAGCCTGAATATTAATTTTAAATCCTTTTTAACTCGAATATACGTTTCTCTTGATTACAGTAATATTTGGAACTAATTTCAACTTAACAGTGATTATGGGTTTTTTTACGCCTCTTCTGTGAAAAAAAAAAATTGGAGTGCGTCAATATCAATAGTACGCTATTCAAATAAGAGAAGCTTTGGTGCATAGTTACACAAAAACCACGCAGCTCATAATATTTATTTTTGTGAAGTTTATTTTGCAAACATTATTTCCAACAGGGAAGAGTTTGGCAGCAATATGAAATAATGAAAAATAATACTTCAGTACCTTAAAGAAAATAACATTTTTTGCTATTTAAAAATATTTTTACGTCAGATGTAATTTGCATGACTCAGTGACCATAAGAATCCGACCCAGTTCTTGTAATCCACAATTACCAGCATTATTGGCGTATTGTCAATCCCTACAGAGACAATTTACCAATGAAGTTTAATTCTACGTATTTCATTACTCTGGACTTTTAAGAAGAGTCCGTTATATCTTTTCCCTCACTCTCTTCCTTCTGTTTTCTTTCTTAGTTCTTTTCATGTCTGAAAGTAAAAAAAAAATATACAGAAGTGGTATCATCTGGAATTAAATAAAATGAACATGCTCCTGAGAACAAAAACTCTATTTTGTGTGAAGTATTTCTCAGAGTTGAGAAATTCTCACATTCAGAAATAAACATAACCTAGATGTACGTAGTACAAATTGTTGCTATTTTAAACCAAAGAAAATAGCGGTTCTGTAGTACGGGACGCACATTTATTGCCTGTTCACATATATACAACAGAGTAAACGTCATTGATGCGAAAAAAAATTAACACTTTACTCCCGTTAGAGAAGTACTTGAAAGAAGTTAACTGAGAGTAAGCAAGTGCCAAGAGGGGACCATACTTAGTGACAGCTCTGTCGTTCCCGGCCAGCCTAGAAGATGGAAAGTCGAGACGAATTAGGGGCAGACAGAGCAGCGGCGGAACTAACATGGGGAATGAAATGGGAGTGTCCCGAGAAAACCACCGACATCATGACAATGTCCGCCACACCACCCACATGAACAATCCCAGTCTGTAAATTCCCAACCCTCCAGAGTCTGGGAGTGAAGCGAGGACGTCAGCGTGGAGACTGATAGACACTGCGCATCCTTGCCGCGGTGGAGAAATTTATTTTAATATTACCATTTACTAAATTAAGGAGTTTATTATCTAGGAAAATTTGACTTCCGTCTCTGCTATGGCAACCAGTCTGCATTTCCCTCCGATCCAGAAGGCTGAGTGGGTCACGTCCTGTTGCCGCGCCAATGCCTTTTGCACTGATGTAAAGGTTTGTTTTGTATATCTGGTTGACGATGAAGTGAGTACATGAAATAAATCTTTGTAAATAATCACTGCATAATGTTTATTTATTTATTTATTCAGAGGATACAGTGACTTGTAGGCTCCCAGTATAGTTGGCAGCAAATATTAAAAGTAGTACGATGTCTTGAAGTCATGCCAAGTGTTTGATTTATAATTTATGTACACTAAATTTATTGATATTAATTAATTTTTATTTTGTGTACGCAAGATTAAAAATCAACATACCAGTAACATATTTACGTTCTTGCCAACTACACACTTGCTCTTAACCAACGCAGAAATAAATGTATATGCTTTTCACAGTTATTTAGGAACTTTTAAACTCAACACTTGAAAATGTCGCCGCCCCTACTTACATGTATCTTGGCGACCATACTGACTGTCACGCGGTTATGGCGGTTATGGCGGAGGGAAAGTAGTCCCATGTCTTGACGTTAAAGTTAAGTGTTAGGCAAACGTATCTGAATACTCTAATTATTACTTTTGCTTTCTGTTTTGAATGTGTATTAGTGTAAGGATTAGCAAATATGTAAAATATTTACTTTTCTAATAATTGCACAGTTTCTATTGACTGGCGCGTGACTAAAATGATCAGGCCCATGCAACTCTAACCTAACATATGAGTGAAGAATATGCAATGAGCACACAAGTAGATCTCAAGCAGGGCTTTCGAAAGTGCTCAGTTTACGGTGAACAGTCTCTGTCAGGTCCATGGCAATGTTAGTTTTGCATGTTGTGAAATTATACACTATCGGCAGAAAATTTATCGCTGCGCTTTGAAATGTGTAAACAGTAAATACAGACATATGATCAAACATATATGCATGAGTGACGCAACCTAATTGTTTTCTTTTCAGGTAAATTTCTTGGACTAACAAAAAGTCTTATCAACTCTGTTTAAAAGCTTTTCGCATTCTTAATATTGTTTATCCACACATATATGGATAAATATATTCTATAAGAGAAACTGCACAAACAAGTATTTTCTTGCCTGAAACAAACCATTATCTCGGTATGACGTGTGTTTCTCATAAAAAGCTTTCAAACGGTTGACCGCTTACCATAAGAGGTGCTTCTCTAGTGTTGACACCGATGAATGTACTGACTTTACATAAACCTAGTAAGGAAATAGGGCCAAGGTGGTGTAGTGGTTAGACTACTCACCTCCCGCCTAGGCGAACTCGGTTCGATTCCCGGTGGAGTCGCTCCCAGATTATCGCACGTGGGAATCGGTCGGACGATGCCGCTGGTCGGCGGGTTTTCTAGGGGATATCCCATTTCCCCCGCCGCTTCATTACTATGCTCTACCCTCATCGGGTCTCAAGACCTCTATGTTAAGAGCAGCACAAATCTCTTCAGTCACTCGTAAGGAAGGAACCGTGGTTTGGCAAGGGAAGCTTGTTTTGTGCGATTCCTTTTCAATACGTCACTTGACTACTTCAGGAATTCACATTAATGGAAGAGGTTAAAAAAAAGTTAATATAGATGTGATGAGATGACCGCCCTAAGGCTGGTAGTAACTCCAGGCAAGGCTACAGAGAGGGAATCAGTAGCACGCCCAAGGCGACTGGTAGCAGGCACTAGACCTAAAATCATTTCACCTCGCTGTAGGCCAAATTAATGTTGGTTAAAAGGCACGTAGGTTGACAAGACACATAAAAATGATTATTATGTATAGTGTCTGTATGCCTACTGCCTTTTGTTGGAGTTTATGCATGTTCTCAAAAGCCAATTTAATGCAGTTTTAAGGGAAACGATTGTAGGTTAAACGACTGCCGACGGAGTTAACATTAGGCGAAAATACTTTAGGTATAGTGCCTGTGGGCCAACTGTTTTTGGAGTTAATACATTTTCTCAAACAAAACTTGGAAAGCAATATGTTGGTTATACTGCAGAAGAAAATACTTTCTGAAGTTGAGATTAGACGAACCAACTTTAAGTGTTTTGCTTGTAGGTCAAACGACTTTTAGGTGAATTGACATCTATTTTTTTGTGGGAGAACCGATATTAAGTCAACTGTAGTGTCTCCAATGACTACAAGAAAAACTTATACAGATGTTACAAACTGCGCAACCTTCCCTTCTATAAAAATACAAAAAGTGTTTACAAAAGTGTTTCAGACTTATAAAAACGTAGCACAATAGATAATTAGATTACTAATTCGCTTGGCAGATTACTTTGAACAAAATGTTTATCAGCAACTTAATAAAAGACGCTAATAAAAATATACAGCGTAACCAACTACTTGGTCATCCATCTTCTGTATTTTTTTTCCAGTAGTTTAATATCAATACGTTTGAAACTACCTCTTGTGAATGATATTACATTTCACCACATACAGGAGAACTTAGCGCACACAATTAGTGAATTATCATTGTAGAGTGCTCTCGCGCACCAATTGCTCAGTTTACGTTAATTTCGGAGAGCACGTTATGGCATGCGTGACGTCAGTGCTTCTCCAAACACGCCGCCACTTGCAAGCAGCTGAAGCGACAATGGTAGAGAGGTGGTCGATAATGACGTCTTCTAAAGACAGTTGTGCAGGCCTACGAACACGTTGAATATTGATGATGCGCACAGCCCGTCTTCGGCAATGGCGCTAATTACTTTACCATTGTGCTTTAATGTTGTAAATAATAAAAATTTAAACTAAAAAAAAAAGAAGCAATTCCCAGGCGTACCTCAAGGAAGGAAAAACGTATATATGTTTATAATTCACAAATAACCTACGTCTCTTCTTAATAAACATATTTAAAAAGGAGAAATTTATGAGGTGTTTGTTTGACAGCATTTCCTCATTTTAAGAATAATTTCCTTCAGAAGATAATATTATAGGATCGGTTGGCTGTAAGTGTTTCTGTCTGTAAGTCTCCCCCTCGCTCCCTATAACTTTTCAACTACCGAACAGATTATATTTAAGGAATCTAAACGCAACATTCGCCCATGATTAAATTCACACCCCGATGTGGTAATTTTACGCTAGTAATACACCCTCTCTTAATAATAATGTTCGGGATATAAAAGAATATGTCAACCTGTACAAAAAATTTGTAAATGACTGTAATCACAAAGTAGACGGTATCACTTTTCTCGTTAGTTCTCGGACATACTGCAAAATTCTGTCAGAAAGCTTAGCGGTGTTGTCACGTCTTGCCAATGTATGTACAGTAACAAGTTTAGTTGTTCCAAAAATTATGATACCGGCATAATGGACCCTAAGACTTAACTTCCTTTTCTCTCTGATAAGTTATTATTTTCTGAATTATGGCCGAAGGATAATTACAAAATCAAGGCCTCGACAATTCAAGTGTATGAAAAGAGAAGAAATATATACCAACATATAGTAATAATAATAATAAATTATTTAAAATTCTTGTTAAAATTTATTTTAGTGTTAATCTCGCATAAGGATATAATTAACATTTATAATTTTACCAACAAGATATGTGATCATAAAAAAATACATTAAAAAATCGAAATGATTTAGTATATGGCTACTGTGCTTGTACGTAATTCCACAGCTTACCACCAATGTATCTCAAGATCTGAACACGAAGCTGATCTCCCTGACCACAGTTATCTGATCACATCTAAAATTCTTGACCACCACGTCATATTCTTTACGTTCAAACCAACCCATCGTTCACGAAATATCACGCCCGATCACGGTGAACACTTTCCCATCATGATCATCACACTCGAAGGCAGTTATTATTAAGTACAATACGATGTTCACCCAATAAGTGGTGATCACTTGATTCCTTGGGCATTTTTTTATTACCAGTAAGCCCAACGATGATGCCACTCCTCCATTCCAAAAAGACAAAAGACATCGCCTCAATCATGTTAAACATTTACTAACACATCAATCATAACCGAGACGGGCTGTGGTATCCAGTTAACTCATTACACCAAATATAATTATTAATATAGACCATCGTCTCGCTCATAGAACAAGTAAGACAAAACCAAAGACACCGGGCACAATTGTACAGATCTGTACAAAACATCTGATCACCAAAATGTTCAAGTCTCGCATGTCCTCCAGCATAACTCCTCTGACTGTCATCACTACTAAGATTACATTACGCTCTAGCTGTCATTATCTACAATTTGTTTTAAATCATTGCACCTTACAAACCAACACACCACCTAAACATCACTCCCAGAGTCCTGTATAAATACTAGTACAAAATTCTACAATAAATAAGATGTGATTCCATCGGAACTTTAGTTACAACTATCCGGCCTTTCACCGTTAAAACCTTTTCTTTCACCCTCATGAGCATAAGTTGGTGCCGACAGCTCAACCCCAGCTACATCCACTAGGAATGATACCAATATAAATGTACCAAACTTCACATCCGAAAATCCTCGTCAACGACGTCACACCACAAACTGCTGCCCTCACTACTCTTATGCATTCTCTCTAAACAAAAGTGTACTGCCTACAAATTACACTGATGGAAAATGAAAAATGAACACCACTAAAGCGGTGACGTAGAAACCCCAAATACGCATGGGGCACTGATAGAGGGCAGAACATGCAATGATAAACAGCGCTGTGCTGTGAACAGAGTAGGAACCGCGTACCAGGCATTACACCGCTGAGCCAATACAACTGTAATTGAATCGATTAAAGAGCAATCTGTTTCAAGCATCGGCCTGTGTGTAGTAAGTATTGTAGACACGCCATGGCGGCACAGACAATCACACGTACAATTAACGGACATTGAACGAGGTCGTATTGTGGGCCTAAGGGAGGCTGGATGGTCCTTTAGAAGAATTGCCCAACGCGTAGGACGTGAAGTGTCTGCTGTGCATCATTGGTGGTGCCGGTGATCCAACGATACTTCACATGCTCTTCAACCTGGTTCCGGGCGGCAGCAACATACGGATTCTCACCTGGACCGCCGAATCAGACGAGCAGCCATTACTGATCGCACGGCGACCGCTGCACAGATTAGGGCCACTATTGCACCCAGGGTGTCAGCTAGGACCATTACCAACCGTTTGCTAGACGCTGGGCTACGATCAAGGCTGCCGCTCGCCAGGCTTCCTCTCACACTTCATCACCGTGCATCCCGCCTCGGATTGTGTCACGAACGACGCTACTGGAGGGATCAATGACGCGGAGATGTGTTATNCTCACACTTCATCACCGTGCACCCCGCCTCGGATTGTGTCACGAACGACGCTACTGGAGGGATGAATGACGCGGAGATGTGTCGTGTGATGGAAGCAGATTCTGCCTTGGCGCAAGTGTCGGTGGTTTGCGAGTGCGGCGTCGACCAGGAGAGCGGGAACAACCAGAGTGTATACAGCAGTGACATACAGGACCAACTCTTGGCATCATGGTCTCGGCAGCAATAGCATACAATGACCGCACGCCTCTGGTCTTTGTTGAGGGAACTCTGAACAGTGGACGCTATGTCCAGTACATCATCCAGCCCATTTTATTGCCGTTTCTACAACGCCAAGGAGATGTCCTCTTCCAGCAGGACAGTGCCCACGCACATACGTCTCGTGTTACCCAACGCACTCTTGAAGGTGTTCAACTCCCCTGGCCAGCACGATCACCCGACCTGTTCCCTATTTAACATATGTGGGACCTAATGGGACGGCGTTTGGTGCGGTCTGCAACACCGGCAACAAACCTCTACCAACTGCAACAACAGGTGAAATAAGCGCGGAGCGCTATTCCCCAAGATGACATCCGACACCTTTATGATCGTCTCTACGCACGACGGCAGGACTGCATCTTCACCGAAAGAGGCTACACAAGACACTGACATTGTTGTTCAAGACACTCTGTAGCCTCTGTCCACAGATGTACGACCCTGTGATCATTATCATATACAGTGTACAACATGTGCAATTATTCAATAAAAACTTCCTGCATGTGGGACCATTACGTCCAGTTGTTGATTTTCCATTTTCTTCTAGTGTATGATATGCCTAAATAAATAAACTACGAAAACTGAAAAAAAAAAATTTGAAAGCTTATGAGCCGCAGATCGTTAGATATTGTATTTTTTTGATAATTACAAACCCAATTCTTCAATTTTTTTTGTATTTTTTTTTTTTTGCATTTGCAACAGACCAGCAAAGAAGCACTAAAAACGACACAGGCAAGAAAGTCAAATATAATGCCTCTTAGCGCTAAGCGCAATGCAAATGGCATACCGTCTAGCAGCGAGCAGACATGAAAATGTACGTAGCAATTCTCCAAGCAAACAGGCAAAGGTATCAACTGTTCAATTCTCACAAAGGTTTTCGAGTGGAGAGTGAAGTGAAGAAATTTGGGCGGCTCTTAACATCAAGGGCTTAAGAGGCGATGAGAATGAAGTGAGGTGAGTATTGAGCAGCGGCGGAATGCAAGGGCGGGGGAAACGGGAGATCCCCGAGAAAACCCGCCGACCACGGGAATTGAACCCGGTTCACCTAGGTGGGAGGCGAGTAGTCTGACCACGACACTGCCGTGGTTACCAAAAGGTTTTCGAGTTTTTAAGTTTTAATATGTTAAATTTTAAGACAAGTTTTAATTAACATTCCAAAATGTTGAATTTTTTTGGTTCTTATTTATTCTTACTATAATAGCGTTCTTACACGATGGACATTAACATCGCAACGCTGCTATAGTCTATTCGCCGTTTCTTTACACTTTTTAAACGAAACCTTTGAAAAATCACACAATTTATGATATGTTTGGTTGTTTCCGAACTATAATGTGTACCATAAACGTTTTATACTTGTGTTAAGATTAAAGTGCCTTATTTTTGTTTGAAGTGAACATTTATTAGTGTTTTATCTATAAATTTGTGTATTATTTATAACTATTATGAATTAAAACTGTAAGAAAGTAGGTGTGAATGTAACGTCTAGTAAGAAATATTTCTTATGGAAAATATTATTATATTCTGACTGCGCACGAATGCGGTGCGTTGTCCATTTGGTGTAATTTTCTAGACTAAAGTAAGCTTTGCTTGTATGAGGCGGAGGAATGGCTTGAAAGGAGGACTTTAACAGGGCTTCAAAAAAGTTGGAATTAACCATGAATGGACTATAATAAGGAATTGATGTATGCCATTAAAAATACGCCCTTGTTCAAGGTTCCAGGTTTTTGAGAACCATTTCCTTGGGTAGGCCATTCTTAATACAATTTTGTCAAATTAAGTTTTCCTTTTGCATATACCTGACATTTTATGTTAATTTTCCTTTGCGAAAAAATACGTACGTGCGAACACCTATATAAAATCTTATTGTTTATTTAAAATACCTTTAAAATATTACGTAAAAGAAATAAATTCTTATGTTTAAAGGTTAGCCCACACTTTCATGTTCGTTTAAGACAATCATTTCAGACTCTGCGAAAAATTACGTTTGTATTCATGCGCGTGTATGTGTGAATATACATGCAAATAAATATGTGCCTACATTTATACAAACACTGACGGACAAAAAAAGCCAAGCACCTAAAAGAAGTGGTGGAAATGAAATGGAGCTGCACATGTTGAAAGTTGAAGCGATTTTATTGCTAATAATTGCAATATCATATCACATGGACAACAGAATTAGCAGTATGGGTTTTCTGATGGTCCCGTGTCAATAGGATATAGCACCACCTTGAACTTGAAAATATGAGCCGATTCAGTTAGGATAAACGTGGTACAGTCTTTGCATCCTCTCATGAAGCGAGTCGCGCCTTAGCTGTTTTAACTGACAGTAGGCATTTATCAGATCGGCACAAGGTCGGAGATGAAATTCGCCCTGGTCCCACGCATGTTATATCGGAGAGAGCTCGGATGAAACTTGCTGGTTATAACAGTACCTCAACATGGCGTCAGCATTTCATAGACACGTGTCGTGTGTGGACGAGTGCTGTATTGTTGAAGGACTGCACCAGAATGCTCTTTCATGAGGGGTAAAGCATGAGGAGGAAATGTTTCACTTTCGTTCTGCTGTAACGCCAAAGTCTTCCAAATCACCACCAGAGAAGACCTGAAGTCATGCCCGATAGCTCAGAACGCCATGATGCGAGGAGTAATACTTTTTGTCTCTCTCCACAATGTTGGCAGGATGTATTCTGTTCTGTCGATGTCGCCATAAGCTTACGAGACGGTCATCCATGGTATTGCAGAACCAAGATTCATCGCTAGAAATATTAAACGACATTCGTCATCACTCCGCACCTCCCGGTCACCGCGACACTCCAAAATATGCAGTCTCTGCTCTGGTGTTTTCGGCAGGTTTTTAAGGCCCGAAGGCCAGAACACCCTCCGTCCTCCCGCACTGCAACTGTACTCTGATGAGTAAGACAGTGCACGGCACTTTCCTCTTGTTTTCTTCGGGCCATTCACTTTTCATTTTGCCGTGACTCGGTATTATACCGGTTTTCTCTATTTAAAAACCTGTCCTCCTCGCCAATCTAAAGTGCCCCGACTTCCTCTTTGAAAGCCTTTACCTGAGCACCCCTTCATGGGTCATCAGAAATTTGTTCTCCTTGCCACCTGTCGAAGTCCTCTAACCTTCTTCCGACCTTGGTGGCAAATCCATTCTAGATCTTGTTGAGAACATTATTTCCTATTACGTTTTCCAATTCCATGTGAATGCCCTTTTCTTCCAGTTTTCCTTGCAGCCAGCTTCTAATATCTTCCGTTTTCAGGCACTACCTGATGACATGCTGAACTGTGTCATCCTCCCCACAGACATCACAGAGAGGAGATTGCACCAATCGGAGGCTGTGCAGTTTCGCCTTGAAATTACCATGTCCAGTGTACAATTGCGTGCTAAAATGGTTGATACGAATCCATTTGCATTTCAGCCGAGATCTTACATCGCGCACTAACTCGTATGTGTATCTTCCCTTTTCTGATGTATCCCATCTTTCTTGCCACTGGTCCAATGTCTCTTCCATGATCTCAGCCTTCATTTCCTTGTTCAGCTCTCCGATCCGTGCTCTCTCCACTGCTAGTCCTCTGCTTCTCACAAGTAGATCTATTGGCAATACACCTACCAAGACTGGGAGCGACTCGTTTGGTACTGTTCTGTAGGCCTTTGCAATGGTAAGCAGAGCCGCTCTTTGAGCACTAATGAGTTTCCTCTTATGCCATGCCAGTTCCACTCTGTGGAACCACATCACTGCACCATAGGTGATTATGGCCTCGAATACTGCTCGGTAAATTACTCTAAGTGTCTCATAACTTAAACCCCAGCTAGTATTTCCAATTCTCTTTAGTTTTTGGAAAACCACTATTGCTTTCCTTGAAACATATTCCACATGCTTGAGGAAACTAATTTTGTCATCCATTATGACCCCCAGGTACTTGAATTCATGTACATTTTGGACCGAGGCACCCCCGAAGCGCACTGTTGGTGGTCTCTTAAGTTTTCCTTTGAGCATCATGGATTTAGTCTTCTCTGTAGAGAAGTTCAATTTTGCTTGGATCGCCCACTTGCAGATTTTTTCCATGATCTCTGCTGCCTTCTCCTCCAGCACACTTCTTGCATTTCCTGTTATTATAACAAGGCAATCGTCCGCATATCCGAACACAGTGCACCCCGGAGGGAGTCCCAACTCCAAGAACCCATCGAACAGAATGTTCCACAGGATCGAGCCGAGGACCGAACCCTGTGGACATCCCTTTGTGAGTCTTTTCTTAACCTGTGTGGAGTTGGAAGAGTAAAGACTCCATCTGTTTCTAAAGAAGTCCTGTACGACCCCGTAAATGTTTGCTGGACATTTCTTCTGTTTTAACTGCCACAGTACTTCCGGCCACCAGGCATTGTCGAAGGCCCCAGATATGTCTAGGAAGATGCCCAGGACATATTTATCTGGGCATTCCCTGATTGTCTTCATCACATCATACAGTGCGAAGTCCGTGCCCGTGCCTTTCTTAAACCCATACTGCTTTTCGTTTAGAGTACCTTCAGCCTCCAGAACCATGATGGGACTTCTGTTGATCAATTTTTCAAAGACTTTGCCCAGTACCGGAAGCAGTGTCAGCGGCCTGTACGATTTAGGGTCGTCGGGATCCTTTCCATTTCCTTTGTACTGTATCCTCAAGCACCCAAGCTTCCAAGGGGCAGGAAACACACCATTCTTGAGACAGTCATTATATATCTGTAGTAGATATTTCTTAAGCCTCGAGTAGCATCTCTTCAGGATTTCTACCGTGATGCCATCTAAGCCAGGAGCCTTTCCATTCTTCATCTTGTAGATGATGGCTGTAAGATCTTCCTCAGTGAATTCTGGGGCGTCTTGTTCCTTTGGTACTGTTTTCATGATCTGTCTCTTCCTGGCGTGCTCCTCCCCCTCTTCTGCCATAGAGTCATCTGGCAGGAGAGCATGGAGCAGGACTTCCATAGATCTTTTCTGATCTGTTAATGGTTTCCTATTTTCTTTCATGCAAGGCGGAGGGGTATTCCTCTTCACCTTATTTGCTGCCAATTTGTATATTATCCCGAAAGGATCTTCGTTTCCTATTCGGGTAACAAGGTCTTCCCATGATCGGGCCTTCTTTCTCCGTACCTTGCCGAAGTAGGCTTGTTTCTTAGTCTTGTACTCCCGAGAGAAGAGTTCTCGCTCCTCACCTCGAAGTCTATGCAGTCTCCTTTCTCTGCGTAGATCTCGCCGTTCCTCTTCCAACTCACTGTCCCACCATGACATGTTGGGGAGTTCCGGTTTGGTCTTTCGCAGTTGCTCTTCGCATGTTTCCTTGATTATACTTGTTAGAGCTTGCACCCTTTCTTCAATTTCAGTGCTCTTCAGAGCAGTGCTTTCATACAATTTCCTCTGCAAGGCACGGTCGAAGGAAGCCCAATCCGCCATGTTATGGATGTACCTTACCTCACACTCTGTGAGTGGAGGAGGCACCCTAGTACCACCATGGATTTCAAATACTATGAGTCTGTGGTCACTAGAACTTTCGTCCGTTATGATCCACTCGCTCACGTAATTGGCTGCTTTCCTATTCACTACTGTTATGTCTAGGTTCGATTGCGTGTCGTGCGCCTGGGAAACAAAGGTCGGAAGTGTGCCCTCTTGGTTCATTATCTCCAGGTCATTTATCAGCAGAAAATGACTGATGAGCTCTCCGGCTTCGTCAGTTACAGGTAAATGCCACATTTCCGACTTGGCATTGGCATCTGCTCCCATTATCAATGGTTTATTCCTCAGCGTTTCTGTTATGACCTCCCACCTGTCAAGGTGTACCTGGGTGTCTTCGCCGAACTGGAAATATGATGACAGTAACCAACATTCGGTTGTTCCTTTGACAACTTGTGCGCACACATGATGTCGATTTGAGACGCTTGCCATCATAGATATGTCTATTTCTTTACATACTGCCAGTATTCCAGCTTTGGGGTCCTCTCCACAGGCAAATACCCTGCCTCCCAGGCCCGCGAGAGCTCCAAACGGGACTTATGGTTCCTGAAATAGAACCACATCAAGTCTCTGCTCCAATGCAATCCTGTTTAGCTCCACAGCGACTGCTGCCGACCGTTGCATGTTCAGCTGGCCACATCTTATCACATCTTTAGATGCCATAATCTATTCTATAGAGTTCTTCGGATAGGGCCTTCTGGTATGATGGGCATTCTCTTGAGTCCACTCTGTGATCGTGGGGCGCTCCTTTCTTATGGCAGTTGACACATATGTCCTTAAATTCCGGGGTTGCCTTTTTGGTACATGCTTTGTACTCATGTCCGGAAGCGCCACGGCACGAGCAGGTGGACTCAGTATTTCTGCATCGGCTCACGATGTGTCCCCATTGCTGACACTTGTAGCACCTTGATAGAGAGATGTAGTCTCAGACTCTACAGCTTTCATAGCCTATGTAGATTCTTTCTGTGGCTATCAGAGCATTTCTTGTCTTCGGATCACAATCCAGGACCACGTTGGCCCTATCCGTCCCTCTCTTTCCTGTTCTGTGACTGATAGAGACAGCTTTCAAAAAACTGACTAAATCATGTCCTCCACAATCTTTATTCCTGTAATTCTGCCTGAAAAGGTTCTCAGGCAGTTTACTGTTGTCCTCATCTCTAGGCACATCATAAATTACCACTTTGGGTCCCCTTTTCTTTGGTGCCTCGAGTTTAAGACCGAGTTCCTTGATTCTGGTCTGGCTGTTAAGGACCCTAAAAGTTTCCTCATTAACAGCCTCTATCAAAATTCCTCCATTTCTTATACCCTTGAGGTTTCTAATTTGTAGTCCCTCATCTGTAGGGTTGAGGCCCTTTTTAATAATGTTGCGGGTCTCGGTACTGGTTGTACCCTCCTTTTCAGGGTACACTAGTAATACCTTTTTTGTCGGTTTTGGCTTCATCGTTTCTGTGCCTGCGGCCTGGGCGTAGCTCTTTATCACAGGTATTGTGGCAATAGCACTTTGTTCTACTTCTTTGCTAGTAGTCTTGGCTGTTTGCAGTTTGCCAATGAGCTTCCCGTTTTCTATTAATATGCCATCTATGTGGCTCTGTAATTGGCCTATTCTGGGTATTAACCAGTTGGCCTGTGAGCTGTTAATTTTCGAGCTCTTGTTTAATAACCACTCCATCATTTCTGAAACAAGTTCTCTTGTTTCTTGGTGGGTTTTTTCCACCTTCTTCTCAATGGTGAGGATAAAATCCTCTTTTACCAAAGAGTCGCTCCCACATCCTTTTTCCGATAAGACATTTCCAATAAAGTCCTCTTTATCTTGAAACCTTAGTTTCTTCTTAACCTTCTGATCCTGTTTGGGAATACTTGATCTAATGTCTTCACTTCCTGAGGGTCTCATGGATGGCCCGGGCATTGGCTCACTTTCCTGTGTCTCAGGGAACACTAGTCTGGAGGATTTCAGGGGCTTGCCCTTCCTTCCTACCAGGGTGAACTCCTGGACCTTTCGTGTTGCTGCCTTTAGATCCTGTTCTTCTTCCTCAGAGGAGGAAGATGCCATTTCTGAACCCTCAGATCCTGCCACCTCTTCAGAGACTTCTGCTCCAGTTTCTCCTTCATCTTATGTTCCTTCTCGTAGCTCTCCATCATATGTCTCCTGAATCCATGAATCTACTATGGAAGGTTTGACATTGTGCGTGNTGTTCCTTCTCGTAGCTCTCCATCATATGTCTCCTGAATCCATGAATCTACTATGGAAGGTTTGACATTGTGCGTGCTCTTCCAAATGTTTCTGTAGATTCGCCTTTTGCCTGTCGAAAGAGGGAACCTATCCCAGTTGAAGCTGGGATCCCTTAACCTTTCAATGGCTGCCAGTGACACCTCAGAGGGAATAAATTCCCTCTTCAGAAAGCCCATGAAATTCTTTCTTCGCTCTTTCAGAGGTGATGATTTTTCAGTGGTGGCAATGCCCAAGACCTCCATAAGTCCTTTTTTCTGCCCACCAGGGCTACTCGTAGCAGCCATGGTGCTCTCGCGACAGCGGGACCTGCACGCTGGCTCTTCTTGTTTCTGCCTTCTGTACACGTACAGTTCAGACACAAAAACAGTTGTCAAGTGTGTTGTGATTGTTCAGAGATAATGATCAGACTATGTGTGCTTACAGAAGCAAGTCTCCACACTACACACAGTTACACATGAACAGAAAAAACAAGCTCCCAAAGTCCATCCACTAGTCAAGCCTCAGGGCAGCCTGAGGCCGTAGGCCTCAGACTGGCTTGAATCCCTTCTCTCCCTCTTGGCTGTCCACAGAGAATCCTACTAGGGGAATTATGGCCACGCACAGACCGTGTCCGGTGGACTAATGACCCTGTGGCCCGTTGATCCACCCAGCCGACACAGAGGCGGGGAGACAGTGTGCCACGCTGACCTTTTCAACTTCCCAGAGATAACTGTTCTGTATCCAAGGTGCAGCTAGAGCAACTTCCAATTCCAACTCGTTCACCTGCGGAACCACTCACAGTAGGTTAAATCTCAGGGCGACACTTTCCGGTGTGGTACCCCGAGAAAACCTGGTGTTTTCGGCAGCCTGATGTTACGGTTGGGTCCCGTTGTGAAATTCCCAACTAAGCATTTACCTAAGAAAGACGCCACAGAGTTCATTAACACCAGGCCGGAACCTATTTCAGCAACGATAGAACAATGGCACAAAGACACCACAGAAGTGCTAGAATATCAAAACGGCAGACTGAGAGTGATTGCAGCAATCAGGGGAGAATAAAGCACACGACGCTCGGCAACAGTGGATCCGCTAAGCTAGTGCTGATCTAAGAGCATTTTAGGTGAGAAGAATAGTTAACCCGGAAGAGCCCGCCACCGACGCACAAGGGGAACCAATCAAATCAATGTACGTCAATAGTCACGTGGTGGGGCGAGAAGTGTGTTATAGACGTCTGCGACCGAGAGGGGTCGTCATCTCCTTCGAACTTCAGACGTGACACCAGCGGTTCCTGGGGGCAGCGTCCGACAGCGGTTCCGGGTGCGAGGCTGGGGCGAGTTCCTTTCTTTAAATGTGATCCTCCTTCTTAATAACCTTCCTTGAGTCCTTCCCTCTCACTTCTGTTGTACTTAAATTTAAATGGAATATCATTGTATACTCTACTAACTATTGATCCAGTAAAGACTTTATTAATGATTTCTACAATCCTTTAAATATCTGAGCTTACTCTGTTTTCCCTATCCTTAAACTATCCTAAGAGTGTCATGAGTGATTAAGGCTCATAACACTACGCATGAGACAGTGAACCCGTAGTTCCATGGTACTGACATGGTGCGGAACGACACGGAGTGTTGTAAAAGGTTCAGTAATTGTGTTTAGATGGCAGGTACCGATGCCATAGAGTTATGTTATACTTGATGCACAATGCTGTGATCATTTATGTGGTCCATCTTGGTTAACCGGAACCTTCACGAATCTGTACAGGTGCCCCCACAAAACAACTGTTTTCACCATCGGGGCCAGTACAACATCGGAATGCATCGAGAGCCTAATTGCACGATATCTCAACCCTGCCTCGTGGAGTCCCACAATGTAGCCTCCTAGCAAAGTCCATCAAATTTTGATAATATAGTATAATGCATCTACGATACATTCTCAGTGTTCGGTGACATTTGCTCACTGTGTTGACTATTTGANGTTCCATGGTACTGACATGGTGCGGAACGACACGGAGTGTTGTAAAAGGTTCAGTAATTGTGTTTAGATGGCAGGTACCGATGCCATAGAGTTATGTTATACTTGATGCACAATGCTGTGTTCATTTATGTGGTCCATCTTGGTTAACCGGAACCTTCACGAATCTGTACAGGTGCCCCCACAAAACAACTGTTTTCACCATCGGGGCCAGTACAACATCGGAATGCATCGAGAGCCTAATTGCACGATATCTCAACCCTGCCTCGTGGAGTCCCACAATGTAGCCTCCTAGCAAAGTCCATAAAATGTTGATAATATAGTATAATGCATCTACGATACATTCTCAGTGTTCGGTGACATTTGCTCACTGTGTTGACTATTTGANTTGATAATATAGTATAATGCATCTACGATACATTCTCAGTGTTCGGTGACATTTGCTCACTGTGTTGACTATTTGACTCTCCTTCACGCCTCATATTACTGTCGCTGTAATTGTGGTGGAACCACTAACGTGCTCTGATTGTCATTCTCTGGGTGTTGCAGATGATTGAAATTCTAAATAATTTACATACCCCAGCTATGGTACAAATGAGTTCTAATTACGTCCAATTTAGACCATCCCCACCGGGTGCTTCACATTTTTGTCAATTCATGAGAGTATATATATATGGATTTCAATGTGTATAACGCTCACTTATTCATTACATTTATCAATGTAATGGTAGTAGATGTCCTAACTTTAGCAAAGTGAAAAGGATTTCATGCTGTGTGCATTTTAAACCACAAATATTTTTTTTCTTCTATCCACTAGGTAGACAACAATTTATTTTTTCTTCTTAAACAGCAGCAGATTTTCTCAGTTTATAGCCAGATTAAAAAACGACACACCACTATAGTGGCATGCATCATGCAAACTTTCGAGTATATTTGCATTAAAGTGGAGGCTGTCCTTTAAAAGTATCAGACATTTTTGTTATAGTTTAACGTGTTTGCTGATAGCTCTATGGTATGAGACCAAACAAGAGAGTATTCACTAAGCGGTATCATTTAATTTGTTCTTCTCATTCCAGGTCTTTGTCTCATCTGTCACTACGAGAGAAGCTGCTTGCACTTCCAGCCGACTAGCGACGCAGGAGAACTAGCGAGTTCGGTGCACGCCCGATTAGCTCCCTGCTCCTGGGTTAAAGGAGCCTCTTTTCTGAACCGGAGACGAATCGAAGAGTGAGGAAAGAGACAAGTACCTCGTCAGTGACAAAGGAAGTTGTTCCGGTGATGAGAACGGAATGGAACGCCCGAAAACCGATGGCCTTTGGGAAGGGAGGGGATGTTAGCGATGTATAATCGGGGTTGAGAATTTAATATACTCTTCCGACAGAAGACTGGAGAAGGTGGCATTGGAGGTGATTTTCTCGAAGTCAATATGACAAAGCACATTTACTTCATGCATCGACTCGTCTAAGGTAACTAAGTGTTACGTTTTGTATTCTTGATGAAACGTATTTCTAACATATGAATGCATGAGCAGTATAAAAAGCTTTTTGTTGTATAATGTATTGAAAAATGTAAAGAGGAGCTTGAAGGTCCACGTACTTCAGCTTGACTCGGGAGAGCTAGGCTACCCTTCGGATTTTATCATGTGAATGGTCATATCTACTGCTGAGAACAAGACTGCTACACGTTTATTTAAATTAATTTTTCAGGAATATGATTTTTTAGTTTCTGGTTGCCAGAACTGCAATTATTTTTTAAAATACAACCACGATAATTTTCTGGCTTATATAAAAGAATCATTTTGATATTGTGAATTGATAAAAATTTAATTATTTCGATTATCACTATGTACCAGCGAGGTTAGGTGTCAAGGAACTCATAAAAAGCAATGAACCAACATGGACTTTGTCAATTTGCAATTATGTGTATTTGTATTTACTTTAATCTTTTATGACAAGCGACAAAACTCTTTTTCCTCTAATTTTTCCTATTATTGCCTATCCACTAAGGAGATTTATTTGTATAACAATTCAGTACTGTTAATGTTATTCTTATCTATTTCCCGAATACTGCCATTTAAATTTTTTACAGTTGGTAGTTGCATACTACTCGCATGCAATGCTCTTTTCCTTTGTGGCTTCATTATAACCACTTCCTTGAACTCTTGTTCCTCCCAAAGAAACGGTTATATTATGCCAGGTTGCTGTCTTTCTGATATTTCAGGTTTTTACTTTTGAATAAAAGACTTCGTTGAGCCCTGTTACCGCAGTACAGCCTTGTATGCTTTGGCGTCTACTGCTGCCATATGAATCAAACGATATTTCTTAAAATAAGTTGTCCAAAAACAGGCAATATTATTCTACTTACGTGCATTACAATAATGTTCTGTAGGACGTAATCTATATTTATAGTTGTTATCTAATACTGTGTAAAATTAAATAGTTTCCAGACATTTTACTTACATGACCAAATTTATAACTTAAATCTGAAGTCAAAGCGTTTTTACTTAGTCTCTACCGACTCTTTAGTTCTCGGGGAATTTGTGATATTTTGCTGTTTTATAATTTAGAGATTTTCATATTGCAATGCGCCTAGTACAGATTACTGATTCATTTCAGCCTCGTTTCTAAGGAGATTAGTTTGTGAAATCAATATCTAATGAATTACAATGTTATGTCTTTAATTCAAAGGGCTTTTAAAAATTAAGCTGAAAATCATGCGGGCACCCATCTATGCCTCAAGTGCAACAAACGATTCCTACTTTCACTATAAATGTTTAAATTATACATAATATTACTTTTTGATTCAGAAAACATAATATTTGCTTAACAAAAATAATAGGTCAGTGCGTGCCCATTCTCGCCTATCTTCGGAATTTAACACAATTTTTAAAATTTCTTTTGTTTGACAAAACGTGGGTAGTTAGGCAAAAGACACAAAAACATGCAGAAAAATATGGTCAGAAAGTACTATATAGTTTAAGGTTGATTAACTAACTGTGTGCACAACACATATTAATTTAGTACATATGTTTTGCTCGAGTCATTGGGAAACTACACTCGTGCACAAACATCAATTATATTGTAAGTAAGTACATTTCCACCAACATGTGAAAAAACAAACTGAACCAGTTTAGTTAGTAGCACATCCTAGAACATTCATTATTATTTTTGCCCATCCTTTATTCAAAAAATTTATCAGACTGTAATAAATTACGTCACATACAAGACGCATACCGTACTACCAATCTGGGGCAATATGATAAAAATTTAATTCGACATGTGGTAATCTAGGGCAGCGACACAATATGCAATACTATGGCCTCCCATTCTTATAAAAAGATTGTGAAGAAGTTCTTTAGGCATGGTGTTTCATTCCTGCACCAAAGCCATTTGGTGCGCCTGGAATTTTCGTGAATGTACTGGAAGCTCTTCAATACGACACCCGAATCCGTCTTAATAATGTCCAATACAATAAAATCGGAGGACATATCCTGCCCATCCAAACGCGTAGTCTCCTCGGTTTCAGGTAGTCACCTACCAGTGCTGTTCGATGAAGACAAGAGTGGTCAGTCATAAACAGGAACTGTTCACTCACTGTATGTACCGTTGGAGGATAGTATTTCTGTAGGATTGGCATGTTACAAAACCATGACTGAGCATGATGATTCAGTATTAACACAATGGATTCGCATTCTGAAGGATCCGGAGTTCTATTCCTAGTTGAGCCATCGTGATTTCGATTTTCCATGGCTTTCCGAAATCACTCCAGACAAATTCTGAAATTATATCTTACCATAGGCCTCTCCCTTTCATGCTTGTCTTAGCAACTCCGTCCCTAATGACTACATTGTCTAAATATTAAGCCCTTCCTACTTACCTACCAACACGGCGACGATCAAACAGTTGAGCCTTACATAAAGCTGTCCCAACCCCTACATCACACCATCTCCATAATTCTCTTCGACGATGCTGGCAGAACTGTACCTAATCCTCCTTTCTAGTCATATATGGACACACTGTAAATCACTGTGAAGACAGAATGTGGACTCGTCCAAAAAAGAGGACACTGCCTCATTGCTCACTGGAACACTCCCGATGCTAACTGCGTCATGCTAATCGGGCAGTCTTGTGGGCGGTGATCAATGGGAAGGATCTCGCAGGCCTCCAGGCCCTTGAGACAAGCGTATGTGTACAGTATACCCGGAAATACTATTCCCTGTGACTGCTCTGATGTCCCTTGTAACGCCATTTCCTCCCGAATGGTCAATGACTTCTCCTTCATCTTGTGCTCTAACCGCTGTAAATAATACTGTCTCGCCTGGTAGTAAAGTGAGCTCATAATTGTTGAAATTACCTGGGGTCTCGATTGTCATAATATATACCGTTCTCTCAACAGCCTTCAAGGCACCGAGAAACGGACAAATATTTATCGATGATAAACACCCTGTGTTTGGCTGAGAGTTTAATATTTCAGCCTTTAAGTTTCAGGATCATGTGTAATATTCCGGCAATAGTAGGTAAAAAATGACAATTTTGAATGAGAATTCGTATATTGGCAGTGTAATGGGTAAAATAGTGGTGTAGTGGTATGCGAGTGTGGAGGAAAAGTAATTGCCCGTATTGCCTTATAATTTCTCTCCCATCCTTAATCCATAGCTTCTCCAGGCCCACCTCACTAAACCTTTCTTTCTGAAAGGTTTGGTTAAAAATATGTTCATCCTTATGAGTCCAGCGATTATATTAAATCAGTAATAGCCTTCCTTTTCTGATACATTTGTTTAGGTTCCAGTTCCAGCAGAACTAGGTGGCCACCACAGCCCTCCCGCTGCTAACCTCCCTCCTCTTTCGCCTTCAGGTTAGCTAAGAAAGGCATTATTATCTCGGATAGAGAAGCCATTCACATTTAGCGTCACTCTCCTCTTTTCTCAATGTTTTCTGCCTCGCCTCTAGCAAGAAGAAATGTGTAAATTATACTTTTGCAAAACTGAAGGATATTTTTTTAACGTGATTTTAATTTTAATGAGATGGATAATTTGTATCATCTTCATTCTTCGTGTATTTCACTAATCTGTAATGCGATAAAAAATTGTTCCAGAGTTGTGTAATACATAAATGTTTTGCGTTTGTATGGTAGTGGTGTATGCCTAAAACTAACAGCAGTTTCTGTTACCTCGGTCGTCAGTAATCTCATTTCTCGCATGTCGAAAATTCCAGGCGAAGCCATTCAGTTCCCGATTACATTGAAGTATTCATATTTTTTATGTAAACTGTAGCAGTTCGAAATCCTCAGAGGCTTCGGGAGCACATAATGGTTTAGAGCAGTAGAATGAAATAAGAAGTAAAGCAATTTTAGCATCACTATCAGTTTCAAGTTCTGTTAATTGAGGTAACTATAGGAAAGATTTTACAAATTAGAGCAAAAAAAAAATGTATTTTTTTTATTATCGACAAACATCTACTTAAAATACTGGCATAATACATGTATAATTTAGTTTTTAAAAATAGCAATAAAAAGATGTTTCGGCACAAGGGCGTGGGGCGCCGGAGCTCGAAGCTGTTCATGTTCTGTCGTTCCAGTCGGCTGGCAGCCATATTGTCCGCCATATTGGATGTCGGTGACCTTGACCCCGAGAACTTCGATCTTGAAAATGTCAAACAATTTCAACATATTTTAAAGTGTAAAAAAATTAAAAAAATTATAATTTATTAAATATTTTTTTAAAAATATTAAAATTTATGAAAAAGTATAAAATATGTATTTACATTTTATTTAAAGAGACTTACATTTTCGGAGGTCCCCCCGCACTACATCCAGCAGAAAACTAACCCTCCCTCCAATCAACCTTATTGTCTTAACATTCCTCACTACTACCCTCACCAGACCCTTCACTCCCTCACCACTGCCCTCACGCTTTCACTCCCTCACCCGCCCCTCACCTCCACCCTCACCAACATCTTAACCGCCCCCTAAACACACCTCACCATTACTCACTTCACCCCCTTCACCAACCACTCAGTGCCCCCACTAACACCCCTCGTCAACACTCACAGCACCCCCTCACCCACTCCTTAGCGCCCCCTCACCTTCATCCAACAACCACCACCTACAGCACCTTTTCCCTCACCTTTGCTCATTCCGTCATCTGCACTTCACCCGCCATATTTGTTTTATACTAACACCATACCTATCTAAAACCTCTCATTTTGATCCTATTTAGAAATTATTTTTCGATTCGCAGTTATAACTACATGCATGATATAGGATGTTGACTAATTATTAAATGTCCTAAACATATATTTTTTTGTATTAAAAACTTTAATTAAGGCCGATTAAAAAAAATTTATTTAATGATAGTTAAAGTACAATTGCAGTTGGAAAAGGTAACGGCCAAGATGACCGACATTCAATATGCCGGACAATAGGGCCATCGGCTTATCAGAATGATAAAGCATTAACACCGCCATGCTGCGACGCCCGCGTCCTCGGACAGAAACATACTTTATTATACTACTAATAGCATTTTATAATTTTAATACAAATTTCCTCTGGTATAAAGCTCTAAGCGCCCATTTCAGTAGATTGGCATATCTGTTGTGACTGTTATAAACCATCTAGCTAGAAGGCTATGTCAGAGGCTTGGATCTAAGTGGAATAAACTTGATTGTTTCCGGTGGCAAGCACCATAGACAAGTGCTGCTGAGCGTCGAGGGAGCGCGATGGACAACTCGAGCCAGCCGACGACGACGGCTCTGACCTACACGGAGTACAGCCTGCGGCCCGAGACGTACGTGATTCCCGCCGTGTTCGCCGTCATCTTCGTGGTGGGCGTGCTGGGCAACGGCACGCTAGTGCTCATCTTCGCGCGGCACGCCAACATGCGCAGCGCGCCCAACACGCACATCTTCAGCCTGGCGCTGGGCGACCTACTCGTCATCCTCACCTGCGTGCCCTTCACCTCCACCGTCTACACGGTCGAGTCGTGGCCCTACGGCGAGGCCGTCTGCAAGCTGTCGGAGGCCGCCCGGGACGTGAGCGTCGGCGTGTCCGTGTTCACGCTCACGGCGCTCAGCGCGGACCGCTACTTCGCCGTCGCGGCGCCCGTGAGGCAGCGTGCCGGGGGCGGCCTCAGGGCGCCGCGGCTCGCCGTCGCTGTCTGGCTGCTGGCGCTGCTCTGCGCCGTCCCCGCCGCCGCCAACTCATTCATCCGGAGGTTCAAGGTCAGTCCCTTCACACTTTCCTCTCCCTAGCTGTAACCACAGAGCTACTTAGTAGTGGAGTAGAGAGATTTGAACGGCCGTTAAGGTGACCGCCTAGTTGAAAGAATTTTGCAGTTCTGAGGCCTTAAAGCGTGGGAAAGCTAGGGGCGACCGAGACATGCGCATCAACTCTCTCATCGCCTCTACGCGCAAAGCAACGAACTTGCATGCAGTATTGCCATTGATAACGCGCCTCTATGAGACTTTCAGCGGAGACCCAGCCATTTTATGACGTAATAATAAAAATAATGATTTTATGCACGTCCGTATTCCTTTTTTAATGTTTTGTACCGGAACGTTCATACCTAAAATTTACAGTTAAAACACCCATTTAAGCCATTTTCACTATCACAAAAGCATGCTTTAAAGAGAAATGGAGGAACTGAAAACCGCATACAGACGCGTAACGTTTCTTAAATTCTATTCGTAAGCAGGCCTCATCAGACACGCTGGACNTCGTAAGCAGGCCTCATCAGACACGCTGGACGGTTTTTTAATCAAACTTTTACGCTGGAGCTCTGCACACCGTTCGGCGGCCTACCCAGGCGGCCACCTTAACATCGAGGTCTTGAGAACCGATGAGGGGTGAAGTGAGGTGAGTATGGAGCAGCGCCGGAGTGAAAGGATGGGGGAAACGGGAAATCCCCGAGAAAACTCATCCGACCAGCGGCATCATCCGGCACGATTCCCACGTGGGGAAATCCGGGATCGACCCTGCCGGGAATCGGTGGGAGGCGAATGGTCTGACCACTACACCACCGCCGCCCCGGCAACTACGTAGATATGTGACACTGTCATGTATTGCGGCGAGCTCTTATTTTGAACTACAATATGTAAACACGTCACACTTATATTACCAACATCACAACATTTGTCAAAGCACATCAGTACGATGGGAAACTATGAATTCAAGTACTGGCTACCTTGATTACACAATCTTGGGAATCCATCTTCGCCGGAGTTGACCGTGTATAGGTGGCTTTGATTGCAGCTTTTTTTCCTACTGTTTATTCATTTGGAAACTGTTGTTCATTATTTTAAGGGTTGACTTCCAATACTTTCAACCATCACACATTAAAGACTGGCGGCTCATATTTTCTCAAACTCCTTTGTATTTTCAACGTCCTTCTAACAAACCCAATCGAAAACCAACGATCTCGGTAAACTACAGATTTTTTTTTCGTGGCCAGCTGAAAGCTAGACATGCAAAATTTTTCTTTTCAAAAATAGCGGACCGATAATGCCCAATGCTGACACCCCACAGAAGCTTTTACCTCATCACTGTGCTGTTTCCATTAGCATATCATTGTGTTTTCTATCTTATAACTTTCCTTTCTTTGGCTCTCTCGGACTACGTATGTTTAACTTTTTGTTTTTTATTTATTTACATACCTTCGCCCTTTCATTGATTATTTTTGTATATGGTTACAAACTATATTTTATTTTCAATACGTCCTCTTCTGATTTCTGTATTCATCAACCAGCCTTAGGCGTAAAGTCTCATCTCGGCAGAATGCAGACACAAAGCAAAGTGNACTACGTATGTTTAACTTTTTGTTTTTTATTTATTTACATACCTTCGCCCTTTCATTGATTATTTTTGTATATGGTCACAAACTATATTTTATTTTCAATACGTCCTCTTCTGATTTCTGTATTCATCAACCAGCCTTAGGCGTAAAGTCTCATCTCGGCAGAATGCAAGACACAAAGCAAAGTGGAGCCGTGGTAGCTGAGCAATTACCCTGCTCGCCTCCCACCAAGGCGAACCGGGTTCAATCCCTGGCTGGGCCACTTCCGGATTTTCGCATGTGGGAATCGTGCCGGACGATGCTGCTGGTCGGTGGGTTTTCTCGGGGATCTCCCGTTTCCGCCGTATTTAATTTCGGTGGTGCTCCATCACCCCAATCACCCTCATTGGCTCTTAAGACCTCGCTGTTAAAAGCCGCCCAAATCCTTCATTCACTCACAAAGCAAAGCATCAAGTGGAACAGGGCAGCAACTGTGCAACAATTTCATGAAGCCACAAAAGTTTCGTTGTGTAATCTGCTATATATTAAAATTAAATTATTTTTCTAACCAACTCGCAGTAATAAACTGAGCAAAGGCATTTTTGTTGTTCTTAGATTTATAATTTTCTAACATTTATTAATTTCCGTTATATTTTTGGTGTTCGCAACGCGACTGTGACCTGAGAAAATAGTCGCTCGAAAGGGCCAATAGTGTGTTTCCTTCCCCCCCTCCGGTAAGAGCAGCTGACTTTAAACACGGCTTCACGATGAACAATGATCAGCTGGAAAACTATTAAAAAAATTATTATGTCAGAATGGAAACTGTATTGTATTTGAAAATCTGTTCAGGTAGTATTATGCTTGAGAGAGGATTAATAGCAGTAACAGAAAAATGGGGTTGGAAGGATCCTGCACTGTCACTCTACTTAGAAGTTTATTCTCACCTTAGACACCCTACCCTCGTACATCACAACATTACATCGAATATCAGTCGTTAATCACTCAAAAAGCAATGAGTTTCTATTCTTAATAAAATATAAATTAATTGGAAATCAAATATTTCCTTTTGAAGATATATTTAAATATATAGAACTCTAGAAATACTCCAGTTTTTTTTATTTTTCAATAAAATTTGTTATTTACACAAAAATTCATTTTTCCACAAAACGTAAACTTTAACCGAGAACCTTACACTTTGCACAACAAAAATAGTATTTAACTGAATTTTTACCCCCAAAATTACTATACTTAACACGAAAATTATAGTATCTGTAGCGATGACAAAATTGTAAATTTTATGGTAACAAATCCTATGGCAATATATTTAATGCCTGATGAAAATATTTTCTTTTTTTGTTGTATACACGGTAAATGGTTTAAAACAATTAGTTGACTCTACACGCAGGAAACAGCAGAGCGAGGGTAAATAGAGCAGGAACTCCAAAACTCTCTGCCCAGTAACAGGCTCTTCTTTGATATCTCTCAATGTTGTATTTTCCTCATATTGTACCTAGACCTTCAATTTCATCCTTGCAAAAATTCAGAGTATGTAACAACTTAAAACCAATGATATACTCGCTCACCTGCGGTTTTGTAACACAATGCTAGACATTTCCAATTATGCTTGCGCTGTTTTGCAGATACGTGTCTGGTGAAACTCATTTTCTCGTATCGGGATACGTCGGCTAAAGGAACTTTCGTTACTGGAATATTAGACAGCCCAAACTGGTGTTTGTAAAACCACAGCACAGTGATGNCATTGGGCATTATCGGTAATTGAACTTTGACAGAAACAGCAGACCGTTACCAAGAGATGCTCACACTACTGGAAGTTCCTGATGCAGACGAAGATGGTGAAATCTAGTTTCAACAGGACGGTTCCATGGCACCCATAGCAACGAAGCATGAACTTTTTCCAAGGTTTGGAGACATAAAATGGCCAGCGGGGTCCCCGGATCTATCAGCACCGGACTTTTTTTTCTTTTGGGAGTTTACACTACCAAACCACAACATGTTCAACAACTAAAGGTCCCCATTATTGGCGGGGAGAGAGGCATATACGTCACTTTACTTATTAATTTTTTCAATCAACCTACTGCCTCACTAAAGAGGTCTGAAAACCGCCATGTTGCCGATTGGCATCCTTTTGGGTGCTTACTTTTTTTTCCGTTAAAAAGTGACTAAAATTTTTTTTGACATTTGAATACTATGCCCGAGTCTAGCTCAGCTAATACTAGTGTGGTGATTTCTCTGTCATTAGAGACAGAACTCTCGTATATATGCTTCTATTACATAAATAGTTTTCATGTTGATCTCCCATGAACACTACATCACATAATTTGTATTTTTTTTTTTTTAACAAAAGGTAAAATTTTTGTATACTTGAAAAAATGAACGTGATGGCCTGCGTCCCATGGGACTCTAAAAACTAGCCAATTCATTGACCAACAGCCAGTCAGTAACGAAACTTGCCAGTGTAGTAAGAATGTCGAGTAAAATTTGGACCAACATGAGCTGGTATTTTTTAATGCATAGATCAATAGTACCGGTGTTCTTGCAGTGAATTGTACACACGACTTTCTTCTATCTTGCTGTGGCTGCCAGTAAACATGCACATACCTCATAGTGTAAAGCTGCTGGAACGTTACAGCAAGGGAAGGGGATATTGTTTTCAAGTATACATGGTTAGAAAGTAAGACAAGCCTCCAGTGTATTTTTTACTGAGTGTGGTTAAAGGCACGGAGTGTGTTGGGCGGCAGGTGTCGGAGGACTTCACACTGGAGGTGTGCTACCCGTTTCCGGAGCGGCTGGGGCGTCACTACCCGGTTGCTGTGGTGACGTGCAAGTTCCTGGTCTACTACCTGCTGCCGCTGGCCACCATAGCTCTCTTCTACGCTCTCATGGCGCGCCACCTGTTGCGCAGCGCCGCCGCCATCCCGGGCGAGGGTCGCGTCCAAGACCGCCAGGCCCGCGCGCGCAGGAAGGTTACTATTACTAGGGACACACGATTTTAGCGAAAAAAAAAAATATATATATATATATATCACGCCAGTAGAATACTAAAGGGGGCTTTGAGACATTGGCGTCTGGCGTCGGAGCTGTTCATGCTCTGTTATTCCGTTTCCCAGACAGCCGCTTTTCCTTAAAAATTCCCTTTTTTCCCTCAAAATCGATTAAATTTCCCCCAATATTTCCCTTTTCCCTCGAAATTTCCCTTGATCTCAAAAAATCACGTTTTTTTAAGCACCGATACGCCCATATGCAATAACCAATCCCCCGAAAGGCAATTTTCGATCCGCCGGACATATTTGAAAGGATCGTTTTCGAGGGCAGAGCAGTAGGGGCCATATTGGATTTGTAGGCATAGGGTATGCCAAACCGATACCAGGGGTCCATGATCCAGAGTCAGACCTAACCATAAACTACCTTGGTTCTGTCAGCCATTTTGTCCATTATATTGGATCCAGCTGACCATGACTCAGTAACATTTGACCATGAACACAAAAAATCCGAAATTTTTTTTCCGAAAACCCTCTCNAAAAAAAAAAAAAAAAAAAAAAAAAAAAAAAAAACAAATATACAAAAATTTATAGCTTATAAAATGTTGAATGTTTGCGCTCTGCTCAGAAGAGACGGAGCCTACCGGCTGCCATGTTGTGATGTCACCCAACCCCCATGTTATACCCAGGTGACATTGACCCATGACCTTGACCCTATGATCGTGACCTACGATAACCTGGAAAACAAAAACTTGAGAAATTATTGTAAAAATTTAATACATTCATAAAATTCAGTGAGCATATTGCATTACTAACTACTACCACCATACTGGATGTAGGTGACCTTGAACTTTGATCTTAATCTGGTGACCTTTGACATTGAATCCATGAATTCGTCAAAAACCCCAAAACATTTCCTAAGAATTTATAAAAAACTAATAAAAATAATATTTAAACATTATTTTTCATTATTTTAAATAATGCACATTTCCACAGGTCTCCCTCAGCACCATGTCCAGCAGACGACTGACCACCATCCAATCAATCACATTGTATTAACATTCCCCTCCACTACCCCTCTGACCTTTGCTCATTCTGTCGAATGCACTCCATCCGCCATATTGGTTTTTTCATTTGTCATTTGTTTTAATTTTAAACACCTCTAGGTGATTCTAGCGTATTAATATACGATTTAGTCGCCAGAGGTGCTGTCGTTTTAGTAACCATGATGGTTGTCAGTCTTGACCATTCCCCAATGACATTGAACTCGAAAAATCGAGAAAAATCACAGTCCAACAATTGTCAATTACTAGCTGGTCACATCAAGGCACCATACCGACGAACCATACTAGCCAACGACTGATCCCACCTAAGACTAACTCCACTCAAGACTGGTTCCTGACGAGATTTACTGAGCACAAGACTAGCTCCTGATAGTCCGAGAGGGTAGGTATTTGAGGCACAGTAAAAATTAGGGTAAAATATCATTTTTCGTTGCATTGAAATCTATAAAGCCTATAGTAAGCTATTGTAACGCACGTAATAGTATGCCATGTCCTCCAGTACAATTCCCCGCTTCGTTGGTACTTATTTCTACACCAAGTGAGATTTTAAGCCATCAAGTACAAATGAAAACATATATTGTTACTTTGCACCCAGTTAGTGTGCGTGAACCATAGTTCAAAATGCCGAAATACATCAATGATAATTTACAAAAATGAGCAAAATGAAGACATCGAGTATTTTTCGTAGTACGATTTACTAAACAGAGAAGATATAAAATTATATTACGTTATCACGCAGACCCCCTGCTGTGCAATGTAAGTGTTCCAATGCCTATGTAGTACATAGATATCTCGAGAAAAAAAAAATTTGGTGTCATGAGTAGCCACTCATGCACTAACAGCTGCATCTCTTAGTCGGACCTGAAATATCGATCACCACGCCATATTTTAATTCTGTGATGAATTTTGATGGATTTAATCACTTTCCCGCACAAAAAAATATAACGGGTCTCTACTCCTCTTCGGCGCACAATGACAGTGAAGCCACTATTTTGAAACTACTGCTGCGCCCTTGAGTACTATGCCAGTTTTATTCTGCCACCCGTCGGTTATCCGTCATGCTATGTCACTTTCTCATAACATCTTATTGGACATTCAAAGAGTATTTAGATTATTTTTTAATTTTTAAGGTTTTCATTTGACTCGCCGTCATATTACTGTCCGTAAAATTCCTAAATACAAATCAATAGATTTTTCTTAGTTTAATTATTACTAGTATTGCTTCAGAAAATTTTTTGCTCTGTATGTGTTTAGTGCGCATGCACGCACATGGACGTATGCATGCTCATTAAAAATTTAACTGAGTGAAATTGAGATATTTGGCGGGCACTTAACGGCTGAATTTTAAGCACCCACGGGAGTTAAGGGAGATGGCAATGGTACAGCGCCAGAATGCAAGGGTAACGGAAACGTGCGAACCCCGAGAAAACCTGCCGGGTGACGGCAACGTCCTCCATATTTCTCATAAAGTGTGTCCACGCCAGGAACTGAACCCTGATGCCTTGGCGGATGGCCGGAGCACCAGCCACGTGACCACGGGGGCCTCGGTACTTCCATTTTTTAAATATGTAAGATTTTTAATTAAATAATTTTGTATATCGAAAGGTGGAGTATCGTTATGTGACAGACTTTATAAGGAAGGTGTTCTCATAAAATAAAAACAATTGTATTAGGAAGGAGCTTCGCTGAAATTAATGATATAGTTAAATATTAACCATTGCAGTAAAATATAGTTGTTATTCATAACTGAGCCACTCATTTTAATGAGGAATTACTTTAAGAGAGTCCCTGGTCTTATCGAAAGATGCCATAAGCTGATATAATTCTCTAACTGACGCCTAACTGCAGACATCTTGTCAGCTGTCCTTGAGGGCAAGAGCTTGGAGGCTTCTGATGTTACAGAGTGCGTCTTATAGCATCTTCGTTGTATAATGAAGTAATGTCATATGAAGGAATGAATCGCTAGCGCCACAAAGTAATATTTCGTCAAATAGCAACAGTCATGGTCCAACGCGCACTTTTTTATAGTATACATGTCATATGAAAATCGAAAAAAGACAATTACTTGAATAATGATGGGCTGCACATTAAGAATTTATATAATGTGTAACATGGGCATTTTCCCCGTCCTCTTTAGACATAAATGCTAATAAATAATGTATCTTTGAGGGAGAGGTCATCTCGTATGGCGCTGCCGTATCTATGGTGCAGGTGGCGAAGACGGTGCTGGTGTTCGTGGTAGTGTTCGCCGTCTGCTTCCTGCCCCAGCACGTCTTCATGTTGTGGTTCTACTACAACCCGCACGCCGACACCGACTACAACCAGTTCTGGCACGTCTTCCGCATGGTCGGCTTCTGCCTCAGCTTCGGCAACTCGTGCGCCAACCCCATCGCCCTCTACTGCGTCAGTGGCGCCTTCCGCAAGCACTTCGACAGGTCTGGCCGCGTCGACGACGTTAAGGGCACTCGTCACCAAAAAGTGAATTTGTAGTAGCATGTAATGGCCGGTTCTAGTACACATGGTTGGGGGGTGAGGCTCATGAAACTCACCGTCGCCATCTTAGAGATGACATCGCCCCTATGACGTCACCATTTTCCCCTCGAATTTCTCGCCTTTCCTTCAAAAACCATAAATATTCCTAGAACTTCCGTGACATTTTTCAAATTAATGGACCATATTACTGGATGAATCTTTTTGGGGCGCATGCATTCATAAAAGACAATTTGTTAATTTAACCACATATTTCTATTTACACAATATGCATAACAATTTTTTAAGAATTTTTACAACTTAAGTGAATGAAATACTTAATTTGCAGTATATTATCTTCGAGTCAAATTCTTACACAACCTTAGGATATGCGAATTATTTCTTTTCTCACCTGCTCTCTGTTTGCTGGCATACAGGCATAAATATACAAGTACGTATATGTTACCAAACCAAGCTCACCATATGTGTAAGTACCACTCCGTTTGAAGTTATAAGCATAGTATGGATAAGCGCCTAGTGCATTTTCGTAGGTATAGTCTACTGCCATTCATGAACCATAAGGTTAGGTCCTTCAAACCCAGTTTTCAGACATCATTTCTGACCTCAGAAATGTACATTGAGCACATTAAGCGTTACAGTTGGTCATAATTTACAAACCATTAGGGTTACACTTTTGAAACTTGGACCGTATAAGACCAGCACAAGCCCAATCAACTATGGTCTAGGCCTTTTTATAATATAGCATAACTGTCCATTATTTTAGAACCATTGGCGGCAGAACCACCTAACTCATAACATAGACGATTCTTCAGACACTGATATATGGGAGTGTGGAAGAAGTGCTTTTATAATCACTGTTAGCTTAACACACCATTAATACATTCACTGTTACAAATAAGACAACCTAGCTTACCATCACCAACTCTGTTCAATGCTTCAACATCTTTCATACTAACCATAGTCACCATGGCCAATACCATGAGTATAGAAACCATGTGGTGTCTGGACTCCCAATGAGAGAATAAGGAGCCCCTCTAGAAGACTCCCATGGAACCCTAAATCACTTACATACTGGAATTCCTTGTTTACTGTAACTTTAGTATCATATCTTTAAATAGCAGTTGTGTTTAGTTTATATTTTTACATCTATTTCAATATCCCTTTTATTTTAAGGATGTGTATTCTGAATTATATGAGTACCACAAGACAGTGCAAGCTATGGAAAGGTAAAACATTTTCCCCAATGAAAATACGATAACAAAAATAGATAGAATCCACACAACACACATAGCATTATCATATTTAAATCAACAATAATGTATTTTAAATTTGATTTTGCAAAATGATTTAACACTTAATTAAATTTCTAGGTCAAGTACCGATAATCTTTGGAAACCAATAGAAAGAGATACTGCCTCTTAAAAAAATTTAAAAATTTGAAATAGATGGCAACATGGGTGAGGGTGTAAAAGACGAAGCGATGTTGTAATAAAAATTTTTTTAAAGATGGACCTCAACTGGAAAAATATGCGTTCTATGCTCTTGACTAATATTAGAGTTATCACAACCACACCAACATGCACATAAGTTACCACCTACCATGACTAGCCAACCAGATGAACTGAAATAAAGACCAACCGTACCAACTGACTAAACCAACCAATCATACCCACCACTAATCTTTAGCAGACCAATCAGAACCAACAATATCTACTAACAAGACCAACTGACCACCGAAACCAAACCAACCAGAGTGCACAAGCAGACAATACTGAAAGACCTCAAACCGTTCTCAGGCAACGAACAGATATCAAACAGAACTCAGTCAACTTTAAACAAACTTAGAAAGACATAATTCTTTGGACGAAATTATAGCTCTCCTTGTGCAATTGCTCACAAAATATTACCTATAACACTCTCACAGTCGGTTGTATAAAGAACTGAATTATTAAGTCTTTCTAAAAACCAATCGGGAAAAGTGTTTATTCCCTACCAAAACTTTACAGCAGAAACCAACAAAAACCAACAGAAATTTCAGTGGTTTCTGTTGTGTGGTATTATCACTCTAATGTATTTTTGGTGGTTTATATTGTTTTTCATTGGTGACTAAATTGCTTTTATTGGATTCGTGGTTTTTGTTGTATAGAAATTTAGTGGACAGAGAACATATCAGTGGCTTCTGTTGGTTCCTCTTGTCAGAAAATACTGGAACCATTGGTTTTCATTGTTTTCTGTTGGGGCACAACTTCTAGTGGATTAGGTTGGTTTCTGTTGTAAATTAATCTGTTTGTTTGCATTGTATTCTAGTGGTTTCCATTACTTCTGTATTGTTGGTTCCTGTTGTGTTTTGTTGGTTTTTGATGTTCCATACCCTGTTGACTTTTGTTGCATTCTAGTGGTTATAATGTATTCACGGTAACTTCAAGATTTTCTGAAGCCCTGCTAAAGATCTACTTTCAGGGACCCGATTATGTATCATTCCGCAGTATGTAAACAAAACATTGCCATGTGACACCTGTCAAACGTTTTGTAAACAGTGCCATGTGGGAACTCTATAATATTTTGTAAACAAACAGTGTCATGTGGGAACTGTCAAATATTTTGTTAACAGTGTCCATGTGGGAACTACCAAAATTTATTTTTGAAGAGAAACAATGCCATGTAATCTTAACTGTCATATACTTTAATAAAATTCTCCAAATGTCTAAAAAATGCTAATCAATTTAGCGAAATATTGTAATACATACAAAAAGGTAGATTGAAGTATATATCGGAACTGTTAATTATATAATTTAATTAAAGTTTACTTATTGTATTAAGATTTATTTACATATTTGGTGTAAGGAAAAAGTTAAATTTTACATAATAAACTTTTGGAAGTAGCACTCAGGTTAAAGATTTCACTGTGATAAATGGTACCGTATTTTATCACATATAATTCGCACATTTTATTTAAAAAAATTTATTGAAAACTCGGGGTACGAGTTATAAGTGAGAAAAATTCCTCCAGCCCCGCACTAACGTTTCATTTACTACGAATTCACGGCCCGCGGCTCGATTTCCAAACACTTCAGCGAACAAAATAACTTTCATTTTGAAACCTGCGTTGTAGGTACATCGCTTTTCAATCAAGAAACTGTCGCACTTCTTCATTGCAACAACATCAAACAACACTACGTGCGGCGCAAAGACGTGTAAGTCACGGCTAACATTTAGTACTGAAGAACCAACGCTAATGTGCTGCTATCTCTTAGGCTCCACAAAAAGCTTTCGAAAATAATCGATTGTTGACCAAAAATCGATTCTTTTCATTCTTTTAAAATATATTTTTCTGTTAAGGATTGCGAAGGGAATTACGTAACGGAAATATTCAAATGCCTTTCTATATTTTGCACGTTTATTTACAACTTACATAAATAAACTGCGGAAATAACAACGCTAATACTAAAATTACGTCTTAACCTAGAATTATCTTATAAGTAGAAAGATGTGTTACGTTAGTTTTATAACCACAATTCAGCGTCTCCAATATCCAATATGGCGTGGTTATACTTCTGAAAAAAACGTGCCCAAACAGACAAGATGGAGTGTATGAGTCCGCTGGACAGACACTGAAATTTATTTAATTTCAATTAATAACAGTGAAATCTTTACCCATGAGTGCTACGTAAAAATGTAAATATATAGTTTAGCAATATTGACTTTACAATTACGGCATTAAATTCATACATATTAATATTTAACCTACGAACTATTTCTTTTCAGCTATAACCAACATGTCCCTTCAAAATCCGTTGTTAATTCGTACGGACTTTTAACAAATTATTATACTTAAAACTTAAAACAACCAATTTATATAGTGCTTCAGTGCTAAAAGCAAGACAAAACCTTTTTCTATATACAATTTTTTTATAACCAATTGAACATGTAACTCCTAGGGTGATTTTTCAAAGGTTCTTTTCAAAAGTATCAAAGATACCGTGAATGGATTATACCATTGATTTCTGTTGTGTTTTGTTGTTTACTGTTGTGCTGTAGTCTATTGTTTTGTGAGATTCAAGTGGTTTCTATTAGTTTCGGTTGTGTTCCAATGGTTTATGTTCTGTAATCTGTTGGCTTTTGTTGTGTTCTAGTGGCTCCCACTTGTTTCTGCTCTTCTACAGTCGGTTAGGTTTTGTTGTATTATAGTGGTTTTTTCTGCGTTCTGTTGTTTCATTGGTGTCTATTGTGCTGGAACCATTTGGTTTATGTTGTATTCTAGTGGTTCCCATTAGTTTTTTTTTTTTGTTCTATTGTACTGTAGCCAGTTAGTTTCTGTTGTATCCCAGTGGTCTCCATTGGTTTCTGTTGTGCTGTAGGGGCCTTAATTGTTTTCCATGTTATTTTAGTTTCTGTTGTGTTCTGTTTGTTTATGTTGGTTTCTGTTGTATTCTGCTAGTTTATGTTCTGTTGTATTCTATTGTGTTCTGTTGTTTTGTTGGTTTCATTGATTTATGTTGTGTTTCATGGGTTTATGTTTTGTTGGTTTCATTGATTTATGTTGTGTTTCATGGGTTTATGTTTTGATGGTTTCTGTTGTGTCATAAGTCTTTTGGGACCTATTACATTCAGATTGTTTAAATTGAATTTTGCTGTGTTTTCTTGGTTTCTATTATGCTGTAGTCAGTTTGTTTCGGTTGTATTCTAGAAGTTTCCATTGGGTTTGGTTGTGTTGTAGCATGATTTTTTGTTATAATATAATGAATTTTATTGGTTCTGTTGTGTTCCATTGGCGTCTGCATTTTTTTATGTATTCTTGTCTATTCCACTGGTTTCTGTTGTGATGTTGGCAGTTGGTTTTGGTTGTATTTTAGTGGTTTCCTTTGGTTTGTGTTATGCTATATGTATTTTGTTTGCATCTATTTTATTCTTAATGTTTAAATTGCTTTATATTGTGTTTTGTTGGTTTTATGGTGCTGTATCTGTTGTTTTTTGTTGCCTTTCCTATTATCTTCATTAGATAAATCTAAGTTTTGTTGCTTTATTTTGCATTTCCTGATGTTTCCATGGTTTTTTGTTGTTTTCTGTTAGTTTTCATTGTATTTCAAACTGTTGGTTTCTATTAAATTTATAATTGTTTTATCCTAGTTTCTGTTATTTTTTGTGATTTTCTGTTTATTTCTTGTGGTTTCCTGAATACAATAAGAACCAATAAACACAACATAAACAGACAAAACACAACAGAAACAAAGGGATATGGTACTATTACTTTACAAACAAGCAGTACAAGTACATTAAAACCCAACAGACCACAACAGAAAGCAATGGAAACCATTCAGACTACAAAAGATTTCAATAGGATAAAATTTGACAGAAATAAACAAAATATAACATAATCTTAAAAGAACTATTGTAGATCGCTACGATTTCATCAGAAACGACCAGGGTGAAACAAAAAAACAACGGAAACAACAGAAACCAACAGCAATAACTGGGACTACATCAGAAAAAATAACAGAATGAAATGCTACAGAAATCAACTAAATACAACAAAAACCAATGGAAACCAATAGAAATACAAAACAAAACAGAAACCAATAGAAATTACAGGGAGTACATCAGAATACAACATAATGAAATGCAAGAGAAACCAACAAAATACAACAGAAACCAATGAAAACCACTAGAAACACAACAGAATACCGCAAAGCACAACAGAAACCAATGGTAAACACTGGGATGACAACAGAATGAAAGGAAACCAACAGAAACTAATCTGTGCTGGGAGTTCAAATACTCTCCACTACAGTTAACTATAAATATATTTTTTAATGGGATAATTAAGAATATAATTTCTGTCCAGATAGATAAAAATCACTAACAATATATTTTAATGTTAGTTGTTAATATAATTCTATTACAGTATTTGAATAATATAATATTCTAATATATATTATTTTCTGCACACATTTGGAAATTAAAATGCTACTATTAAAAAAAATTAATTTTTAATCTTATTACTGAAGTTTAGTTCACAACAAAACAGAAACCAACAGAAAGAATCAGAAACAAATGAAAACCACTGGTAATACAAGAAAAACCAAAAGATTGTTATAATAATAGAAACCAATCTAAAACACTAGAATACAACAGAAACCAACTGGCCACAATACAATAAAAACCAACAAAACACAAACAAACCAATGTAAAGTATTAGAATTCAACAGACATCATCTGGCTATAACACAACAGAAACCAATGGAAATCACCAGAATACAACAAAACCCAACTGACCATAGTGTAATAGACACCATCATAACACAATAAAAACCAATGGAAACCAACAGGTTACAATAAAAAATAACTGACAGCGACCCAACAGAAGCCAATGGGAAGAGGCCAAATCCCGCATTAAAACAGAAGTAACAACAGAAACCCACAAAAAATTACTGTTGTAAATTTTTGGTAGGGTTCTCAAGATCGCAATATTGTTAACATTTTTTGGTAATTTACTATACATAATAAACCAAATTTGGCATTTCAAGCATTAAACAATTTTTTTTTGTTGCTTCTTTGCCCATTTAAAAATTACAGTTTATGTTACATACTGCACCGGTGAAACCATTAAACCAATTTTAACGTAACTTTCTAAGCTGTCAGTACACTATCGTAGTTATTCTGTGCATTAAATATATTTATTGATAGTTTCTTTTGTTCGTTATACTGGAAGATAGAATCACTTCAGAAATTAGATTTAAGTATAACTCAGTTACTTCCCAACAAAGTTCCACTGCACTTGACAAATATGGAAAGCCACCTAATTACTTGACAAAGCGGTTACATAGTTTCAAAATGGCAGTCTTATTCTTTCAGTTTTATATTCCATATCTCTGGAACCATTTAGTCTATATAATCCAATATCCGTATGCTGATATAAATTTCTGCAAGCATTAAATCTGCTAGGTAATAGCTCCAATGGTCTATTTTTTAACACAGCGCCATGGAATAATAAAATTATACTACCACACATCTCAAGAACGAGTCTCCAAATTACCATCAAATCTGGCAAATTCCTTCTGCTAAATAAATACTTTCTTTAAAAAAGGAGATTCTACTAACTTTTGAGGATTACTCAAAGTATATAAGTCTCGAGGAAATTAGGCTAATTAGATATATCAAGAACTTATTATTGCTGCCTCCAAGGAAAGTTAACCAAAAATAACGATTTTTAGTAGTTCTCTTAAAATATTAATACCGTAATTATTACATCAACTTCATTGACCTGCCCTTGTTGTGTTACAGAGGCAAATAGCAGTATAACACTGCCTCTGGGTTGACAACCTAAATCAGTGATCTACGGTGTTTGTTTTGTGCAGGTATCTACGATGCGGACGACGCAAGAGGTCCAACAGGAGGCAGGGCTGCCCCCAGAACACAGCCACCACCACTTGGTCCGGCCGCCGAGGTGCCTCCAACAAGTCCCTAGAGTCGACGGCCCTCACCTTGGTGCACGCCACTCCCCCACCCTGCTCCTGAGCCCCCAACCACTCGCCAGCACAGGGAGCTACCGTAGTGCTATACAGACACAATCACTTCAAATGACAGACTGTGAGCCATGTCTTCAGAATAGAATCTCAACAGTGAAATTTAAACCACATTTTAAAAAATTTCAGAAGACGACAAAAGTGAAAGAATCAGGAAACTTATTTCCACACTCAAAATTAAACTTGTACCAAATGAAAAAGCCCATGTAAAAAGTTATCACATGAAATTCACATATGCACCAATGAATTCAAATACCAAATTAAATATTCTGTTTAACCACAGTTATTCTATATAGTACACATCTGCAGTTTTTTTAACTATGTAAATATTCTCAGTGTCCCATGATGACATGGTATGGTAAGTTAAGCACAATTTACATCAAGTTAACCATCCCTTGCAACCGATCAGACATCCTTGCTCACCAAACACTGTGATGCGGAGCATCGCCCAGTAACTTAAGTTTGTGCTCAAAGCAGTTGGCCAAATTCAGTGGATCCATCACAATTGTACTATATGAGTCCGTCCTTTTAACACACGACATAAACAAGCACACATGCAGCGACATTGCAGAAGCTGATCAAAATACAGGCTCTATAATACTCTACAATTATGGCAAAGTTTTCAAATCATAACAACATAATTATGATTTTGCAACACCTTGTCCATGAATGCTTCTAGTTCTTGGCACCACAAAGTTGACCTTAAACTGAAAGCTATACAATGGTTAAGTGAATGAATGCTTAAATAAATGGTAATTACAGCTAACCACAGTCAGACTACTTCACTTAGAAGCTTTTGAACTCAAAAAAACACATTTCACATTTTATTATATTCTTTTCGCAGGTTGGTGTACAATATGATTTAATCATTCAAGAGAATGCTGTATTTGTGAAATTATACATAATAACAGAATCAATAATTATAAGAACTTAGTTGTCTCATTTGGCAGAGTATTCATAATATCTACCGATATTTACAAAAGTGCTACTCCAGAGTATGGTAAAGATTGGTTTTTATCTCATAAGAAGAATGAACATAGTCTAGCAATAAACATTGTTTCATCATTATTCATCTGCTCATTTGGCCTAGTCATAACAGTGACCAAGGTATGTACACTCTAACTGCTAAGAATGATGAACTTACCTCGCCCATACTCGCTAAAATAGTTCATCTAAATACATTAGAGATAGTAATGATTCAGTAAGAGTACTTTGAGGAAGTTCAAAATTCCTAACTTTGTGTCTCCTGATGCTATCATTTGTTGTGTAGGAGTATTAAAAAGGGCACTTCTTAATATTCCAAAAAATATTTATTTGGGTAAAAATAATAAAACTTATGGCTAAAACTCTAAAGGTACTATACAGTACTGAGTTCAATCAAAGCTGGGATGTCAATCCAAATTTGAATATGGGAATGAAATACATATAATGAATGGCCTTGGATATTTGCACTTGACCATGTGAACTATACTAGATGGCTGCCAGTTTTTGTGCACAGCTTGTGAAAAATACCAGAGCTTCAATTCACAGTGTACATGGAATTTTTGAAAGGAAACTTTGTAAGTAATAAAACAAAAAGGAGTTTTCTATGCATTTATCATAATCAGATCCATGAGTAAAATAACAACCTTTTAAAACTTGATAGTACAAAGCTATCCTTTCTCAGCAACAAAGATGCATTACTGAAATGGATGACTGCTGGTCCTGAAATCGCATTCATGAGCAGTGAGTTTGAAGAAATCAACAACCTGAATCAAAAAGTTATGTCTAATGATAGTATAATGATGGCAAACACCACGAATATAACAAATCATCTAAAGTTTGTTTCCAGAAAAATTTTTGTGATTTAGTTAAAGTATATAAAGGCACGTTAATCCATTTGAAGAGAAAGAGCTTACTATCGCCAACAGTAGTAAAGTAGTTATAAGAGAAGGAGCGGCCAAGTATGTTTTAGAAGCCCGTATCAAAAGCGAAAACTCCAATTATATGAATTATCGTTGGGTGATGGGAAACAATGTAATCAAACGGAACTACTTCCAATTGTTTAGTAAGAAAACGCCTCCCATTAAGTGCAAAGATAAACAAAAATGGGATATTTGAGGAATGATTGTAATGTATTTTGTCTCCTTTACATTTCAAGTCAAATAAGGCATGGGAATGTGAACTTCTTTTCCCATGAAAACTGCGTACACCAGCCATCGATTTCCGAGTTTGGTGAATTATGTCTGACCTCAAATAAAGCTGGCATTGTATCTAGTGTTCAAGAAGCCTGCCATTTATCGAGGAAAGTTACTGCACCTGCCCTTACGCCAGCTTCCAGTACCCTAGTGGTTCTTCTGTAGCCGCCGTCGGTGACGGTTCGGAATTTTGAACCTCGGCGTCGGGGTTGCGATGTCACTTTGTGTGTGTTCCATTTGACATTTTGGCGAGTTTATTGTATTCGAAATTTGAATTTTTGCTGGCTATACGTGTTAATTCCCAAAGCCATATGCCTTTGCACAATTTCTGCTAAGTTGAAATTGAAGTTGCCTGGGCCTTAATCATTGATGGTGCTGCCCTTGTGCACATGTTGATACCAGAAGCCAATACATTTCAGCAGTACAGCGACTGTGTGGTGATACCATAAATAAAGATGAGATTAGAAACAGTTAGCAGAGTGGATATTGTATTTCACCAATACATTGACAGATGTTTGAAGTCAGAAACTCGCCAATCTAGGGCATGTGGTGAAAGGATCGTAGTCAAACCTGGATTGAGGATACCACGTAATTTTAAAAAGTTATTATCGGAAGATAAGAAGAGGACCTAATTAATATGTTGGCAGCTAATCTGATTGTAATAGGAACCCCTGGCAAAGAAGTAGTTTGTACTTTCAAATGTAAAATGTTATCGTCAGCTGGAGAAGAAAGTGTAGCCTTAATTTTCCCATCATCGTTCAAGGAAGCACATGCTCGGCTTCGTTTGCATTCCTCGGACACAGAAAAATTGTTATTAAAGCAGTGATTCGGATGTGATGTCCATAGCTTTGTTTGCATTTCCACGCCTTGCAGAATTCGAAGAACTGTGGATTTGCCGATTCATGAATTGTTTTACAAACTTCCCATTGGTACATCCGAGTTGATTCCATTCCTCCATCCATTTACTGGGTGCGACACTATGTCATCATTTTCTGGTATTAGGAAAAAAATTGCCTGGAAAACATTGATGTCATTTCGTGGCGTTGATTTCTCTTTAGAAGAATTTTCTGATATTTCAATAACAGCAATTACACTCGACAGCACAGTATTCTCTGTACTTGAACGGTTTGTGGTGTTAATGTACCATACTACAAGTATAGTAGAGCATGATAATGAAGCTCGTAGGATTCTCTTTAACCAGATGAATAGAAACATTGAACATGTTCCACCAACAGCATATGCCCTATTGCAACACTTAAAACGGGCAATGTTTCAATCCAGCATTTGGAGAAACTGCTTGGCTAGAAATCGTCAAGCTCGCGACCCATGTCAGTGGGCATGTAAAACAGATGATGGTGTCACATTCAATTCCATTTGGTAAACACTTCCAGATGTAAGTAAACACTACCAAGAACTTGTGTCGTGCAATTGCAAGAAACTATGTACACACTGCCTCTATTTAAAAATTGGACTCCAGTGCACTCTTTTATGTAAATGCGAAGGACACCCAAAGTTTGGTGCTGGTATCCGGAAGTGAAATATTTTTATGCTTGTTCCACGCACTATTATGATTCACTTGCATTGTAATAATTCATAAATTTTGCTACCAAATATATAGCTCCAAAATGAAATTTAAATTAGCTGAAATGTTAAAACTATGCTACTCCTATCACTTCCATGTATAGTTCAATGCACAACATATGTCACACGCACTACACGAGCACTCAACATCAGAAATTTTAGCATAGCAGAAGATCTAAGACCCTATATCCATTATTTTAATCAGATGACCTCATCCAAATAACAGCAAGTCTATATGATATTTCACAGCTCAAGTTAAAAGTATAATTTCAAGCAGTTATCCAATAAACCCAATATACTGACTTAATTTGCTAATAACATTAATTTGACTTTGCTGCAAATATAGTAATTGTTCAGATTAAACACAAAATACTAGCTAAGTCCTAAAAAAAGGAGGAATATTTAATATAGGTACTCAAAGAAGTAATTTAGGTGTAAGTTTTCTTAAGTTTCTAAGGATAATATGGTCAGTCTGTTGGAGAACCATACCTGTTATTTTTACATTTGCTGTCTAACACATTTACAAACTTCCACACAACTGCTAAACCAATACTGATAACTTGCATGTACATATTCTGCATTTACACTGGTGCATGGTTGCTACAGCTGATCTACATCCCCACACACAGCTACACATGTCACCATGTTAGAAGTGGATGCTTACACAAAATGGACTATAATGATACAGTACATTTGCCTTAGGCTGTTCATGGTAAACTGAGCACTTCTCAAAGCCCTGCTTAAGATCTACTTATATGCACATTGTTTATTCTCCCACCTTGTGTAAAATTAACATTGCTGTGAGCCTGACCACTTTATTTGTGCAGCGGTCAAGTGAAACTGTAAAATTACTATAATGTAAATATTTTACTATCTTGCTAATTCTCAACTCATATGCATNCCCCCTTTTTTACTAAACCATTTTTTGGAGTAAACAACTCACTGGGTTCACTGTAATCTTGCAAAATTATAGACGCACGGACAAAATAATAATACACTAACAAGGATTCAAACAAAAGGTTACTCACACAGTGCTGCAATAAGTAGGGACATTACGGGACCCCCATAGTTAAAATTTTTTTAAAATTCATTGCAGGTTACCATTGGCTGATAATGGAATAATGTCGCCCTGTTACAAATTGTGTTTGTCCATGATTTTCGTATATGCGAGTGATCTGGAAGTTTGGATTAATTTCTGTGCAACTAGCTGGTCATTAAAAAAATACAATTAACATACAGAAATTAGCCACATGTAATTAACCACATACATAGTAATATGAAGTGTTGACGTTTAATTCTTTGTCTACACACATGATCTACATAGCAAATGAAAAGAGATTTAGCAGTTCTGGAATAATGACTATAACAATACTATCAGGTGTTTTTTATTGCATTCACCTTATGGGTTCGCCATCTTAAGGAGCCTCCTAAACGAAACAGAAAATTTATGTTTGAAGTGTTCTTGACAGCCGATGTTAATTAATTTCCTGTAACCAATGGATCAGTGCCATAAAAGTGCGCAGCCTCGTCATTTGGGTGTCCCACAAAGTTAGAGAATCACCAATTGCCACCTATAAAGTGGGGAGTCTGGAGTTCTACCCACCCCCCTGGGGAGTTTTTAGTTCAAAGATTAAAGTAGTTGTAGTTATGCAAAAGTTGTGCCAAAATATAATATTGTAAGACCATATTTTGCAATCATTTCCTAACATATTTCTGAAAAATTCAATTGTGAGAACAATTTTTTATAATTTGAAAAGTGAAATAAATTTTTTTTATTACTACAATAAATTTGTGTAATTATTGACTTCTATTACATAAGTATTATTAAAAACAGTTAAAACACCAAGAACTTTACATGTGTGGAATAAAACTATGAAGCCGGTCTGCGGAAGCTGCTGCCATGAAGAGAACAGTAAAACGCCACAGCCCCTTTACCCTCGCACGGCCCAAAATCTGACACTAGTGGACAGTCTTTATGTAAAAGACAAATCACTTTCGGTATCCCTTGGTATATCCCGTACAAACCAGCATGCTTTTAGGAATGCTGAAATAATGAATTAAGCTAAAAGATCACAATTTTAAAACAATAAATTTGACAGATATTAGGGTGTGCCTGGGCATACCTGGCACATCCCATGTGCACGTCTACGATCAGGGCATAATGTACGAAATGCCATTAAATAAGACAACGATAAGGACTGTTGCTACATGAAAACAGATTCGTAGAATTTGGTAAAACCATAACATTAAAGAAAGCATAGCATAAAATTGATAGAATTAAAAAAACACTCCAGAAATGAAAAGAAGAGGTAAAGGATGTGGAAGAAAAACCAATAAAAAAAAAAAACTGAAAATAGAGTTGAAAAAATTAATTTAAAAACATGCAGAACTTCAATGTAAAAATTCCTGCCTCTTCCGAGTGCAACACAGACTAACATAAACACGAGGTTACAGCACAATTCAGTGAAAGCTGGACTTCAAATTTTGAGTGATGATGAAATTATCCAAAGAGTAATGGAACTCCCTCAGTAGGTGGACAGACATTGCTTCAGTACAACCTGAAACAGGACCTACTGCAAATGAAGCATTTGCTTGTTTTGATACTGCCTTAGAGGATGGTTTGGCAGCCTGAATGTGATAGCATAGGAGGTACAACTGTGGGACCTAGCTGCAAGCCAAAAAGTTTCTGTCAAACCACTTTGTTGGACATTAAAAATCTTATTATATGCAAGTATTAATTGTTTGTAGTGAAAATTACCTAATTTTCAGGTACTTTTATGAAGAGTTTAAGTTTTACCAATACTACATGTAAAAATCACGCCAAATATAGATCTGTATCCAGTATACGGTTAACGTATGTATCATCACTGTTGACTCGCAATGCCACCAATCCTCGTGAATTGACATAAATAATTTAACATTGTCATGCAGAACAAGCACCATCTTGAATTCTTTTACACATAAAACCATGAATGAATAAAGGTGAAGACATATATGTATACGTGTTAACGTTACCTGAGCGGTCAGGGATAGTAATGCGGACGTCGTCCAGCGACTATATTAAGAAAAATCAGAATATTACACAATATTCCTATTTCGAATAGAATGGGCACCAGTTCACTGGGTGAGCACGAAGTCACAGATCTCAGGATCATGAGCCAAACGACCATGTGGCTGTATCCCCTGACACACACGGTACAAATTTACAGGAAAACGTAATATATAGCCGGGGTATTCAGGCTCCCCAGCACACCTTGATATTACCTTTTTACCTTATAAATAAAAGATACCTCCTTGAGGCATCGATGACTTCCTCGATAAAGCCAGGGCCCTGAATACAACACTAAATGAGAAATCACAAGTTTTGGTTAAATAAAGGAAATTGTATTGCCGAATAGTGTACACAGTTACATGTAAACGATGGAAATTAAAGCGGACCTGACTCACAAGGTCTATCAGCGGCTGTTGCTGTACAAAAATGCCATGAATGGCGCGAAAACTTACAATCATAACTACACCTCTGGGGTCCGTAAATTGAGCTGATGGAAAGGTGCTGTGAATGCCGGAGAGACTGTTGGTTAACTAAATAAAAGTTCCAGTAAATTACGTTAACCTCTTGCAGTTCAGCGTTCAGAACAAAGTATGAAAGTTGCCCGTGACACACATGCAGCACCTAAGACCCGTGGAATCAGATTGCCGCAGATGGCAGAGGCGAGCGACATCCTTGCCAAGAGCTCGCTCCACTCCGCGAGGTAATTTAATCAACTGACCTCATTAACATTGAACTTGAAACATATACACATAAAACACTTAAAACGTTTTGAGCGAGTTTTCTAAATCCTGTATAGAGTTAAGAGTTCTTTCTTAAGCACTAATTTAAATATCAAAACATGATTATGTGGTGTCTTGCAGACCACGTGCGAAATTTAGGTAGGTTATGTTTTGGGGCACTCTACGACTGGAATGTCTAGGTTAACATAAAGACTAATTATTTCCCTCATCACTAATTGGCTTGATTACACACACAATTGCACTCGGAAAATTATATAGAACACTTCAAATACCCTAGTCTTGCTACTCTACACCTCATTAAACATGCATTTATTCTGTGATTACTTCGCAATCCCCTAAGGGCGAATTTCACGAACATTTGCCTGTGGCGGATAAATTCTAATGCTATTTACTAAACATTATAACACTTGATTCCTATCCTAATTACACAGATCTCTCTAGGGACACCACAGGCACTCGCTTGGATCACTCGGTATTGAGTCGTGACCTGTTCCCAAGTGAATGATGCTGACACGCATCAGGACGAACGACGTGCGTGTTCCGCAGGCCACACTGGTGCAGCGACTATAGGCCGATGACATGGTGACAGTGGCCATGCCAAACCATGCAGGAGTGGTCCACGTCAGTGTTTTGGTACAGCATCTTCTAACATAGAGTAAACACCCTAGCTGTAATAAGTGTGTAAATTTGCAACGCTCATAAATATCCATACTGATCAATTTTAACATCTAATCAAACTAGAAATTGAGTGTCAAAGTGAATTATTTTTCCCTCTTGAAAACTGTATTTATTTAAACATTCCCCGATAGGCAGGCGTGTGACAAACATCATTGTACCCCAGAAGTGTTATCTTTACATACTCTGGCCACTAAAAATAAAATAATATTGAGTAAGGAGTGCATTTTACAGAGTGCAATGCCCTTTTTTCAAGCGATTCTTGCAGAAAAAATGATTTAAGATTTCTTACTGAAATATTAATTTATTTCAAAATAAATATACTTTTTGAATAAACTTCCGTCAGTGTTATTTGTTAACGTAAGTGGCGCAATTTTTCCCCCAAAAGAAACTTAACTTCTAATTCAGCAGTTGTGTACTACTTGCAAACCTTGCATTACTTTGTGTTTGCAGGATGGTACATGTGCATGTTCAAATTTTAGAAATTAATTATATTCTCACAATTTTTTAAAATTCTCTTTGTATTTAAATATTAATTTTATCTACTGAAATTAAGGTACTAATTGTGTCATAATTTCATAAAAGCCCATGTTGCAGATGTTTAAAATTACGACTGTTAGTATAAAGCACTTCCATTAAAAGTTGAGGCTTTATTCATGTGCATTATAACAAGATACTACTGTAAACATATTTTCTTGTCATTTGAATAAAGTTTTGATGCGTGATGCTGATATACAAACTACTTTAGTGCTGCAACTATGCATCATCACAGGTTTGCCATGTGCCAACAAGTGATGCAAACCTGAAAGGCAGCAACCCAAGCCAACATTACGTCTCCTATAATCAGGAGGATGCCAGGATACCCTAATACATCCAGAAATATATATTAAGTCGCCCCCACCTTAAATAAAACCCTGTGAAATGGGAAAATACCAGTAACCCACACCAGTGCAATTATGCCTGAGCTCGCATAGCCAACGCAAATCCCGAATAGCAGGGTATCCTGCTTACCTGCCACCCCAAAAAATGTCAAAACTAGAGTATGACTCCGGTAACAGAGGGTGGAACTACCCCCGCTTACCTACAAGCACAGGTGAATATATGTCCCTGCACAGGCGCAGACTGGAAGTTGGATTCCAGTGGCTCGCCCTCAAACAAGTCATGTCGGGGCTCTCTGTTCAGTCTACTCTCTTCCGTTCTACTAACGAGAGACCAACAGTTGATCTTCAGCTACCAACACAAGACTTCTTTCGCACTTGCTGCCACCACAGAAGAGTCGCCGTCCCCCCATAACTCTTGACATTGCCGTCAAAACGCACTCTCCCCCCATAAACACCCTCTAAGTCCCCTCAGGACACCCTCTTAGCTTCAGTTAGGGTTTAGTTGTTATCATGGCTACCTATTTGTTGGTCTGTTATCTTTTATCTTCACCCTTCAGGTAAGGCTCTTTAAGCAGACACCATCACATATCTTTTGCTTCCTTCCGAACAGTTATTCAGAGCCTTGGCTACAGTACGAGTGTACGGGTCACCATGTCTTATTCTAAAGAGAATAAAACATGTATCAAGTTTAACCGTAAACTGCTCTTTCTGTGAATTGAGCTTAGTCGTGCTCTGTATGAGACACCCTACAACTGAGAGGCAGGGAACCGCAGAATTAAAACTTATTTGCCGACCTTGGTGTAGCACTGCAGCCCGTTTCCTAAAAGGGACTGGTGTACGTCAGCAAACACAACCCATTAGTCAGCTACCCATACTGTCGACAACGCACGTAAAGGTACCTGGTACACCCGTACGGTAGGCCACAACCTTTAGCAAGACACACAATGAAGAGGATAGATTACACATGTCAGCTAACCCACTAACTCCACTACGTATAAATACGCCAGAAGGAGTGCCAGGCTTGGCAAGGAAGGACCTACCCCTTCCAAATTACACTCTAGCGAGTGTTATTGTTGCCTGCCACCCTGTTGCGGAAGTGTATCGTAGCACCTAATTCCCTAGTAAATGTGCCTTTCACCCACAGGAGGGGTAGTATGTGGAGCGATAGGAGAGCAAATGCTATCCTGTCTGGTAAACCAGCCCTGATTAAACCATCAGCCCCTACCTTCAGCTTTCTGATCCTCGGGAACGAGGTCACGCCACTTGCCAACTGTCAAGACCTCACCTGACAGTTTCCCCAGTCATCTATTTGGTCCCCTGGTGAATCTCCCGGGGCTGTACACCATGTCATCGAGATCCTCCACCTAGGCATCGAGCACAGACGACCTAGATGCAGCTTCACCAACCAGTACCAGTGGGCCGACAGCCTGCCAGTTGCAACCGAGCACGTCTCCCTGCCGAGCCACCCACTAGACACCAACCAACAGGGCCAGGAGACCTGCTATTGGACCCACATCGATGAGCATCCATCGACCGGCAGTGGGAGGTACTCCAGCAGCCCCGTCACCACTCGGCAATCGCAAACCAGCTCTAGCACCAACCTATTTCGTGCAAAGTTGGCAACCTACCCGCCTGATGCTCCATAAAGGCACCAGATCTTACAGATCCGGCCACATTAGGGCCTGTAAACCCCTTTTGCCTGTGCTAGTTTTCTACCACAAACTAAAAACAACTTCTATTGAGGTGCTGACATGTTCCTGTCCATAGACTGTCACGTGTAACGTTTAACAAATGAACTAGACACAATCCCGTAAGAATACAATACCTAGCCAACCCAACACAAAACCAAAAAGATTCAGAAACAAATAAATGCAAAGACCAAGATTAAATGGCAAATACAAGAAATATTTAATAGATAAAGATATCAGAGGAAAATAATATAAATTGTATTTATTGAACATTAAACAGTACATTAGCACAATGCAAAGGCTTGGAGACATTTACTGCTCCTTGACTTCACGCAGGCGGCGGACGGCCGACCTGACAGAAGCTGCTGCGGTGGTGCTATAAACCCATGCTCCTCCTGCCACTGTCCTCTTACATCTCTTGCAGGACCAGATGCCCACACAGCTGCGCTTCATAGCATCCTGCAACACAAAAAAAATACAGTCTGCAACACATGTTTCCTTTGTGCCGGATGTACTTGACCTTGCTACCAGTAGTAGATTTTAAGATGCTGCTGCAACCTAAGCATTTTACGGGAGAGTGAAACTTCCTTGTGTATACAACACATGCTTGCACCGCTGTGCTTCTTTATTTAGTGACACAAATGTACACAGGATTTGCATGCTCAGGGTGGCTACCACATTGATAAAATAATTCCCTGACTTTCCCCCTTTTCCAGGACAAAATATATCTTTTCCCTGACCAAACCCAATACTAATAAAATATTTAGAAATGTTTACTTACAAAATAAATGCAAAAATTTTGCCAACTAGTTAACTGCTTATATCAATCATCAATGTACAAATTCTAATCAGCATTATTTCAATGTTAAAATGTATGCACCAGACCTAAATATCTCTAATAAATGACATTCATCCAACAACACTTAAAAGCAATTTTTCAAAATACCTACTGACCACTTTTATATTAACATTCTGATGTTCAGTTAAGAGAAGCGTTCAGCCTATCTACCACAACACAATAACATAACTCTAACCTAATCTAAATAAAATATAAAAAAAAATTTATAAAATAAAAATATTATTTCATAATTTTATACTAAAACGGGTTATATACGTAATCATTTTGTTTACAACAAAGCAGGAAAATACTTCACAAAATTATGTGCACACAAATTTGAGAAGGCTAGTAAAATTAACACTGCGATAATTTGGTAGGTTCACAATTTCTTTTTGTAGGATTAGCTTTAAAAAAATGCATTGCTAAACTGCAATTCACAAAAATACGTGCTCACCGTGCACATGTTAGCGAAGGTTAATAAAATGAACATGGCGAAGATCTGGTCACTTCACATTTCTTTATGTAAAATGTACAAAACAAATATGCTAAAAAAGGAGTTTTATAAATTAGAGTAAAGCCATATTAGACTGCACACATTAATTACTTGAAGTAAGTCTCAGGTTTTCAGCAACGGCCATCACATTTGTCTTCAGCACGTAACACTGGTAACAGCCATTTTTCGCGTTTTGCTTTGCGCCGCTGCACGGCAGAACTAACAAAGCATGAGCCAGCAGACACGGGCACCAAACACAAACAAAAAAGTCCAAAGAGTTAAATAGTTATCGGTGCCTAAGTGCAGATAATGAGAGAGCACAAAGTCTCAGTACCCAGGCCCCCTGCCTAGTTCTTAGGCTGGGGCATGTAGTACATCAAAGAATTCACATTTATTTTCAAACTTTGTAAAAAAATAAGGATTTAAGTTACATTCGTTGTTGACATGTAGCAAATAAATATTCTTTGTCAGTTATGTTTAAATGTTTGGGTGCAAATTTCAAGAGATTTAATTTTTTCCCCAAACATTAGCAACATTCCCCGATGAAAAAATCCCCTGACTTTTCCCGGTCGGTAGCCACCAGATGCTTCTCAAAAACATGAGATCACATCTTTTGCAGCACCATCAAAATAATCACTAATTTCCCATCCTATGATTCAAAACCTAAAAATTTCTGCAACATAACATTAAATATTGCAAAATAGAAAGAAATTATGTTTATTTTCTAATAATTCCTGTATTCTCAAACCCCAACAAAACTGCTTACTTAAATGTATCCAAAACCACAAAAGCAAAGGTTTCAGTAAAAACTTTTTTTACAAACAGTTTTACAATTTCCCATGTATTATACATAAGGCCCCACTTTTAATATAAATAAAATGAGCTAATTTAATCAATAAAATGTTACCATTCCATAAAAAAAAAAATTTTCCATTTTGTAAAATTAATTTTATAGCAAAAATGCTTGCATTATTACTATTACATGAATCTGTTGTTTTTGTAACTATTTTAATCAAAATAAACTAAATTTATATAAAAGGACAGGAATCCACTCTCATCAGCTATACTGGCAAATTTTAAATTTTCCCACCACACCCTAGTTCGCCACCTGGCTGCTAGGTTTACAACCAAAAACGCCCTTCCACCATACTAGTGTCCCACAACTCGCCACCTGAGGAGCTGACCTAGCCAGCGAAACATAGTGATTGTGCATCCGCGTGGCAAATGTGTCCTCCTTTGTGTGTATGTGCCTGTTGACAATTACTTCACTGCGAGTACTTGAACTCCTGTCCTTTTATATATTTTTGATAGTCTAGTGGCCAACTTGCAACATTAACTAATAAATTAAATTTGTTATGCATTAATTTAAACCAAAACATATTTAAGTGAAAACATTCAGAGCACACTTGTCATGTAATGGACACTGCCACAGTCGCATCTTTTTAGAAAACATGATTTGTTAGTGAAATCAGCTACTAATTCAGGCTAAAGGACCATTTCAAAAACCTAGTTACAAAAGTAATTTTGAGGAAAGAAAATAAAACCTGCAGCGCATACTACGATGCTACATTTTTATGTCATGATTGTCAAAACAGGACTATAAAAAAAAATTGGTGAATAAAAAAATATTTTAAATAAATTTTTAGAAGCATAAACAAAATAAATTTCAATTTCTTTTAGTTCTCTTTCCAGATAACAAATGAAAAATGCAACTTACACTATACTGCCATTTCTCTACATTAACACCGGGTTCAAATTTAAGGACTTTCATGGACTTTAAGTAACCAAAATCTGTACTACATAAGGAACTATCTTACGACTTCTAGTTATAGCAAATCATATTAAATACATACGCCAAAGCTGTGAATCCTACACTCCATTTCATATAAGTTCACTAAATTTTGACAGTTATAGAATTGAAGCACAGCGACCGTGTATTCTGCCACAGCTGTTCTATCTATGAATAAAACAAAGTGTGTAAACAAAAGCTATGATCAATGTAGGTTATCATTCCAGCTCTCTGTATTTTTGTTATGGCCAAGTTGTACTGCTGGGCTTTGTTTATTTTATTGCGGGTGGATGGAGTTGGGGGAGACTTTATAGTGTAACGTTTTTCATGAGACTGCATTTTTTTTGCAGCACTAAAGAGCTGGTATAATTTTGAATTACACATGTACATTACTTACAAAAAAGATTGGACTTACGGTTTGTAATTCCTATTTGCAACTCCTGAACACACCTTCTGTGGCAATCTTTGGAAATGTTTGTCTCCCACTGATATAAATAAAATAACATGCAAAATCATTCAGCAAATACGACAACTCACAGGTTTCCCGAAAATAATAAACTGTGAAACGAAAATACACGTTCTAGCTAAATAACGCATAACAGTACCAAAAATGGTGGACCAAGCCACAAACATGTAGGTAATATTACAATTCATGCAAGAAAACTCACTACGAAGGTACCCCTACAAAAAACTATGTTTAATGAAAATAAATACAAAATTAATTTACAACCGATAAAATATTATAACACCAATCAGGTATTCTCATAAACATGGTGGAAAAAGATCACATGCTCAATGGTGTTCACACAGCTGGAAACGTTTCACAGACCATAACTGTCTTTATGTTCTGTCATAATTGCTAAACATATTTTTAACAAATTAGATAAGTCAGAACAAATTGTACATTACTTTAAAAACATAATTTAAACCACAAATGTTGTTTAAGTATAATTTAAGTTTTGAATTACAATCTTCTGTTCTAAGTACTATTTTCTTCCATGATGATCATTGATATTGCCAATATAACAGCATACATCACACACCAAAACATCAGTTGATACAGTAAAACCTCTATATAGTGAATACCTTTAAACCTCTTCATAGCAAAATTTGTGTTGTCAATGCATAAAATACAACACATTTTCTACTCTTCATAACAAATTATATTTCCCTCTTCGGACCAACACCTTGACGCGTGACGGGTACCAACATATTTACTAAATACAACTTCACCTCATCTTCACATGATGTCTCGTCACATTGCGCAGGGTTTCAACCCAGGACAACTTGCTTCCAGAGCCCACCAGTATGCCTCTAGGGAAGGTGCACCCGAGGACACAGTAGTCAAGGCCATCTCCACCAGTATGTCGGACGTCAAGTGTCTGTTAATCACCCCAGCGTGTGATAGAAACCAGCCAAGTAGCCCAACGCTACCCCTAAGCTCGCAGGAGCGATGCAACCAGCATACAAGGATAACTGCACTTCCAGTCTCCCCCGACAGAATGCGGCCTTCGCTGCTAAGGGAGGAGCCCCAGCCCAAAAGGAGCTGAAGAACCCACAGTCAGCCGTCCATATAGGCAAGCGCACAGGCCCCAAAACGTCAGTTCATACTTGGCAGCTCGCTCCACCACGTGTACTGGAGTTCTCTGCTCATACTGCCTTCCTCACTAAGGATCACCGCTACCTTCAAGACATCTTCTAGCTTTTTGCCTAGAAACCCCCGAAAAAGTCTTCAGCCCTTTTACACTCACTACCACTTTGGTAGTGACACCCCAAGTGTCACAGCATAGTGTGTTCTGGACAACAGCATAGAGTTACTTAGGGTCAGTTGATTATAGCTACCTAGCCGCATCTGCTCTTGTCTAGTTTAGACCCACATCCCCGTCACCTGGATTAGAGTAGTTTACTTCCGATACAGTTCATTGATAGTTAGGAGTTAGTGTGGGCCACAGTGTCTGTTCCTCTGGGGAATAAACTCGTGATCTTACCTAACCCATGGGTACATATTTCTAGGGTGATTGTGACTTCCATCCCAGTAGACGTCAACTTACTAGAGAAAAGCAGGAGACCCCGTCTTGGAAACATCTTTGATCTTTGCCGGCATTACTATAGGACTGCAGGCTCCCTTAACTGAGCGCACGTATGTCGCAAAACACACTCGTTAGACGCCTCCCATACTGTGGACCAGGTAAAAGATACCTGGTTCACACGTACAGTAGAGCTCCAACCACTAGTAATCCAATCCACGAAGTGGCTAGACACCCAGATCAGCCAAATCACTCCATCTACCATGTTATTTTCGCCCGTTGGAGTGATAGGACTGATACTGGTGGCCTGACCCCTTCTGGACTACATCCACGACGAGGCTAAGACATCCCGATCAGCCCACCGCTCGATCAACCGCGTTATTTTCACCGGTTGGAGCAATATAGGACTGAGTCTGAGTGGACTAGTCCCGACTGGCCGCACAGTCGGGACTAGACTAGGGAATTACATCGCCTGCTCTTGCTTAGGTCGGCTCTCACGACCTTGCTGTTAAGAGCCGCCCAAACCTCTTCTCTCACTAATTCACACTCTCTTGTTTAGGTGCCGCCCAAACCTCCTCTCTCACTAATTCACACTTCTAGTTTAGGTGGTAGACCGTTGTACCTACCCATATGCCCTTCACCCTTAGGAGTGGTGCAAAGTGGAGAGTTAAGAGGGCAGCAACTGCCTCCGAACTTAACCAATCAAACTGCAACCCAGTGTGCCAACTGCCCTCTGTAGTCTATCCCCCGGGGAATGAACTCAAGCCACCCGACAACTGGAGGAGGCTTTACCTCCCAGTCCCCCCACGCTCCGTCTTTCAACCACCCCACAAGACCGCCGGCGAGCAGCACTCTGTCGTTGTAAACATTCGCCTGGGACTTCAGTGCCTCTGGGCAATACCAACCCATGCTTCAGAACCACGAGGACCAGCAGCCCACTGCAAGCACCAACCAGCTTCGCCAGCCGCAGCACCACCACCACCCAAGGACCAGGCGTTAGTTCCAGCAGCAGCAGCGGCCGAACCAGGAGCTACCCCAGGCCACTGCATGTAAACGAGTGTCTGTGCCCACACCAGCAGTGTGGAGTACCGCTAAACCCACATCAGACTTTGTATCATGCAGCCAGGCCACATGCCTCTGCATATACAGCAGCCGGTGTCCAAACAGCAGCCAATAAGTGAAACCCTCAACACAGTTAATTAACCCAGTGTCTCTGACCGGCACAATAGAATTTTGTTTGACAGTGACGTCATCGTCAGTTCAACTGTCACGCATCAACCTCTTTATTACAAAGTCTGAAAAGTCTGATTATAATTCCTTTCCTTTTATATTTCTCCCTTTTTATAAAATTTTACTTCGAACTGTAAAAAAAAACCTCCATTTGTCACATACTTCAGATAAAAACATAATTTACAAAAGCCATGATACTACTTTAAGTGCTGTAGAAACTGTATTGTCTCACTTCCTGTGTTCCAAGTATTTTACCATCAGAGTTTTTTTATTACTTATTTTTAAATTTAAGAATTTTGCAAATTTTTATTTACATAATGTTGCTCCAAGCAAAATTAGTGGCATATATTTTTATCTATGACAATGGTAATTTATTAATAGTGGCCATAATGGTTTACTGTCTAAGTGTTCAAAAGAAAATCCATTTAATACTTTTGTTAAATAAATCAATACAAAAGAACCAATGCAATTCAATTTCAGCAGTAATTACATTCAAAATTGATTGCATGATGAAAAAGGAAATACACTGTAATTCACCCCTCTATATCAAACACACCAAACTTTGGTCCCTTCAATTTTGTTATACAGAGGTTTTACAATACTTTGCAAACAAGAGCATTTGCTGTTTACATATTGTGTAGATTGGACACATTGTCTAATGCAGTGCACCATTCTTCAGCCACGAGCACACAGTCATATCAGTAATCAACTGAAGAATGTGAGTCAGCTTAAATAAGCTATAATTAAAACATTTTCTAGTGGCAAGCAAGTTTGTGACAAACCTATATTTTTCCAAGACTTTAAGCTACAATTAAAAAAACCCTATTAAGAAAAAGATATTTTAAGAACTGTAAAAACCCTGTAACTGCAACCCACGGAACCAACTGAGGACTAGAAACACACCTTTCCACAGAAGGAGCATGTGTACTTGGAATGCTGGGTAATCTCCATCTTCTTGACCATCTTCCTGAGGGAGGCTCCATAGCGAGTGCCGTACTTCCCTACAATCCCTACCTTCTTGGTCCTCTTGGCCTACAAAACAGAGCACAGGTTAACACACACTTCCACACAACTGGCATGAAGAATATTTAACATATGAATTAAATCTGGTTTGATTTACTTGCAAGCTAAAAATTAATAATATACATTACATTACAGAAATTCTGCAGAAATTAAAATTTGTAAGAAAATAAGAAAAGGTTTAACCCCATTAAGACTTCAGCTAATCATACTGTTCCCATAAAACACAAGTGGGAAGCTTGTTCAAATAAAATACGTGCTAAATTTCAAGTTTGAAAACTACATTATTTCATTTTTCTTCACTTGGAATTTAGCACACAACAAACTCTAATTTTTCACTACAAAACCATTTATGTGACTAAAAATAAACTACGAAAATAGCAGCAAATCCTATATAGCTCAAAAAGTTAACTGCAAGTCACCACTACCATAGGCCTACACAGGATTAGATTCATTACACTTATTGAACTGGTAACACACTGGAAGCAAAAGACAATAATTTCCAGTAGCCTCAAGTAGTTTTTCTCCTTAAAAAAGATTGCATTTATTCCTCCTTTTTTTGGCCATAAGGTTTACACTGGCATGTGATACAAGAGCGTTGCCATCATTGCTACGTGCAGGGCTCTGAACTGGCGTGCGGTGTTCTCGTAGTGCTGCGTGTACCTACGGGACTTACAGCGGTGACCCTATCATTTTATTGATGAAAAGTCTGTGGCAAATTAGGATACAGGCTCCTATTGTAGCTTGGCTTGTGTCCGGCTAGTATGATTTGATATGACCGTCTGAAAAAGCTGTTTTTAACTATATTGAAAAGGCTCCAAAATAATATGTACCATATGCGTGGTAACTTTGAAGTACCATTCCTTCCTCTTCTAGGGTATGATGTCTTTTCCTAAGTCAAATTACTGGCGTTAAGGTTTTAATAGTTTCGTCAAAAAAACAAGGATTTCTAACATTCTGCAATTCAGTTCAAGTGCCAAGCTGGCAAAACCCTTAAGTGCATTTTCCCATTTCATGAAGCCTGTACTGATTATGCAGTAAAATACAAATTTCAGCCATAAACTGAAAGAAAAATTATGTCTTGTGGTGATAAATATTGAAAATTTAATATTAATTTAATATCACTAAAAACAGCGATGAAAAAAAAAAAAATTTAATTACATTTACTAGTGAGTTGTTAGTAACAAAAGCCGTACTGTATCGCCAACTGTGATATTTAAAAACAATTTGTGCTTTCATTGCATATTTGAAAGGTAATCCGTATTGGCAAGGCCATTACCTATATTTTAGGCAGCATTGTACTTATACTTCATTTCATATAAGTTGGCCAGATTCTCAGAGTCAGTGAGTGGCACTTGACATATTCGAAACAAACAACGTGTCATTTACAAAATCCTGTATCAGCTGATGCATGAACGAACAAAAGTTAATGTTACATTAGCTATTCTGAGTGCACTGCCAATGCACATCAGACCAGCCGAAAATACGTGCGATAAGAAAGAGTTCCTAGGTTAATTAATACATTTTATTGTACGTGGTCTTAAAAGAGCGGTATTTAGTGTTAGAAACTAAACTTTGTGCTAAAGTAGAAATGTATAGGTGTTCAAAATTAAAGGTACGTTAAAACTATCCGTATCCAAGTGAAACGCAATTACAAATCCTTTTTTCAAGTCTTAATCGCCCCTCTCCAACACCGCTTTCATTACGTGCTTGATATTAATTCCAAAAGCATACAGAAATATTGCATAATATTGTTGGATTATATTTCCTAATAATTTAACTAACTATATTTCAAATTTGTGTCATTCCGAGCCGGTAATAGAAGAACAGTCAACTTAAAAAAAATATTCTATCTATTGAGCAAAAGAAGCTCAGACTTCGCTCCGGACAGGATGTGCGTGCTACCCATAAAATGTTTTCTGGAGGAGAAAAAAAAAAATCAGTGTGTGACATACATAAATTTACGAACATTTACCAATAGTTTAATTTTTCGAGAGCTCTGCATAATGCACTGATATTTTAAACTGTACCAATAAAATATAGGTTTCCTTCAGTGCCACCTAAAAATTCTAATATATCAAAAGGCAATGTTTAATTTACAAATAGCATACCAAAAAACTCGGTTAAAACAATATTAATATGTGCACTATTTCTTACCAGCCGTTGTCAACACATAACTGCTCTCACTGTTTTTAACTTGTATTTAATATGAAATAAGCATTACAAGTTATAGAAGACTACTAAGATAAAGTTTCATTTATTCAAGAATACAGTTATTCAGTGAGTTATATATTTGTGGTATACAAGTTATTAAAAAAACAGATTGACACATTACGTCTAGGGTGATTTTTCAAAGGTTTGCTTCAAAACATCCGAAGAAACCATGAATGGACTATAGGAAAAGTTATTTCTCCACAAATTATTTGATCATGTATATTTCAGCGTAACGTTTTTTCAACTTGACACTTAAAAGGTTTTATAACCAAATTCGCTAATTGTTCAGAGTAGCTACTTTTATGTATAAAAAAAAACCCGGAAAGTGGTATATATTCCCTCTACTAATTACGCAGAACACGAATATACTAGGGGCATTAATATACGACTAATTTCATAATATGTGCCCCCTATCCTAACTGAACCTAACCCCAACGATGAGTAAATCACTATTGTTATTTTATGGTACATTTCAAATGGCAACACTGAGTTTCGTCACTACTCCGTGGCGGACTCGAGACCACGGAGGGATGTCGGTTACTTATGTCAGTTAATTGCTCATTAAATGCATCACTGTATAATAAAGTGTTGTTTCTTTACTTCTATTATTCTAGCATGGTAGCAGAGCGTGGTTTGGAAGTGAACAAGTGAACTAGTTTAGTGAAAATTCCGAAAAAAATACAGTTTTGTTAACCAAAATGGTGGCTAGAAATAGCGACATAAACATTCCAATTTTCGATGGAGCGGACTATTGTAATTGGAAATTACGAATCCTAAAGTTTTTACAGTTTAAGAAGTGTAAGGATGTGGCAGTAAGTCCGAAAATGAAGACTGATGACAAGTGGGACGACAGGGATGTCCAGGCAACAAATTTCATTTATAGTGCCATATCGAATAAACAGCTGGAATACATAGGAGAGCTCAATACAGCTTTTGAGATTTTCAAAAAATTTTACGAGATGTATATAAAAAAATCAACGGCGTTGCAGATAGTGTGCCGACATAATCTGGAAACTATCAAATTAACGAATTACTCTGAGGTTAGCTTATTCTTCTACGACTTTGAGAAAGCTACAAACGAACTAAAACAAGCAGGAGCAATAGTATCGGAGCAGGAAAAGCTAAATTATATGTTGAAGGCGCTACCAGTTAATTACAGCCATATTGGTGATTTAATAGATGTTCTACCGTAGGGTGAGAGAACTGTGGACTATTTAAAAAGTAAAATAAAGTTAAAAAAGGCAGAGAATGCGAGTGACACATCAAATGATACATAAAATGTTTTTCAAGCGGAAGCCAGGTCATCAAATCAGAATAATTTAAATTGTTTTGGCTGTGGAAAGCCAGGTCACTTTAGAAGAGATTGTAGTTCCAGAAATGTAAACCGTGGACGTGGTTTTTCTAGTTACCGTGGACATGGATTATCCAGTTACCGAGGACGAGGAAATTATCATCAAAGTAGTCATGAGAGTCAAGGTAATAGTTTTCATACTACCATTGCAAACAATATGTACACAACAAGTGAAAATGACAAGCCAAAGAAAGGGCAAATAGAATGGTTACTCGATAGTGGTTGTAGACCATATTATAAACACTGATGAGTACTTTGATACTTGCGAGACATTGAAGAAACATGTGAAAGTAAAAATTGGTGATGGAACAATTTTAGAAGCTACAAAAGTTGGTAATATTAATACTCGTTTCCTGGTTTATGGACAAAAATCGGAAGTAATGTTGACAAATTTTTTTTTTTATGTAAAAGAAATGAAGGCAAACCTGTTAAGTTATTCAAGAATTACAGAAGGAGATTGCCAAAAATTTATAACACAAATGGAAAGGTTCTAGCAGTGGTAATTAAAGATGAGAGATTGCATAAGATGATAAGCTACATGATTGAAGAAATAATGCAAGCGAATGTAAGCAAAACAAATATGACTATAAAAGAAAAACTACACTATACATTGGGACATATAAATTTTAGAAATTTGGAATTAATGTGCAAAATTGAGTTATTGGATGGATTACCTAAAGAGATTGAATCTGAATACCTAAGGTGTGCAACATGTATTGAAAACAAAATGCATAACCTACCATTTCACCATAATCGAAGAAGAGCAGAGGAGCTATTAGAGATTGTACACACAGATTTAAATGGACCACATCAGACTTCAGGAAATCAGGGAGAAAAATATTTTTTGAGTTTCATAGATGATTACAGCAAATTAGTTAAAGTTTATTGTATCAGGACAAAAGATGAGGTATATGATTATTTAGTGCAATATGTAAATGAGGTACAAAACTTGACAGGAAAGATGATAAAGGAACTGCGATGTGACAATGGCAAGGAATATATGAATGCAAGAGTTTTTCAGTTTGCAAAAGAAAAGGGAATAGTAATAAAACCTTGTCCAGCATATGTTCATGAACTAAATGGAACAGCAGAGAGATACAATAGAACATTAATGGATATGGGCAGATGTCTTTTATCAGAAGCAAAAGTAGAAAGAAAATTTTGGCCTGAAGTAATTAAATCGGCTGCATATCTTAAAAACAGGACATTGACTAATACTATTGAAAGGAAAACGCCATATGAAATATTGTTTAAAAGAAATCCATCAGTTAAAAATTTGAAAATGTATGGAAGTAAAGTGTTCATGAGAATTCCAGAAGAAAGGCGAAGATCAAAATGGGACAAGAAAGCAGAAGCTGGAATTTTACTTGGATATACTGACACTGGATACAGAGTGTTGGTTAACAACAGAGTGATTATTGCTAGACATTGTGATGTCATAGAAGAAGATGAAACTTTGTGTGGATTTGAAGATGAGAAACAGGATAAGATTGAAGATTCACCTAATACAAATCAAGAGAAGATGGATATGGCAAAACAGTTGGAAAAGGATAATACACAAGAAATAAATAATGATGACGAGATAAAAGATGATGAAGATAGGATAACAAAAAAAGACTCAACAAGACACTTTGTTTTAGTGAGGAATTTGGTTATTACTGCATTAATGTCAATTTTTGTGATGCTTTGGTTCCGGAAAATTTTCAGGAGGCGATTACATGTGATGAGTCAATGAAATGGGAAGAAGCAATGAATTGTGAGATGGACAGTCTTGTGAAAAATAATACATGGACACTAGTAAGCAAACCTCCTAAGGACAAGAAGATAATTGATGTGAAGTGGATATACAAAAGGAAGAGTGAAAGTGAGTATAAAGCCAGGCTAGTGGTGAGAGGCTTCCAACAAACTGAGTGTATTGATGATACTTATTCTCCTGTAGCTAAAATGCCGACTCTTAAACTGTTATTGTCTTATTGTTGTCAATATTCTTTAGTTATTCATCAAATGGATGTAGAGACAGCCTTTTTAAATGGTAAAGTTGTATCTGAAGTTTATGTAAAGCAGCCAGTTGGTTATGAAGATGGTACTAACAGAGTTTATAAATTAAATAAAGCATTATACGGCTTAAAAGAAAGTCCCCGAGCATGGTATGAATGTTTCAATGATTTCTTGATAACTCTTGGTTTTCGCAGAAGTAAATATGACTATTGTTTGTATGTTAAAGAAGAGAATGACTTAACTGTTTACATTCTACTGTTTGTTGATGATTTGTTAATTTGCTGTAAAACTGAACAAGCTATTGTTGACATAAAAAGTAAATTATCTGACAAGTTTAAAATGAAAGACAAAGGTAAAGTAAAAAACTATGTTGGTATCGATATTAAATATTGTTATGATCAAGATAATATCTTGACTTTGAGTCAGAAATCGTATATTGAATCTTTAGCTAAACGTTATAATGTTGAAAATGCAAAATTGTATAAGACGCCTATGGAAGTAAATTTAAAACTGGCACAAGCTGATATAAAGTATAGAAATTTAATAGGTGCTCTTTTGTATATAAGCTATGGTACCAGACATATCTTTTTGTATAAATTATTTAAGCAGGTTTCAAAATTGTTATGATGAGACACATTTTAAATATGCTCTGCAAATTCTAAAGTATTTGTACTTGACAAGAGATCTTAAATTAAAATATTATAAGAATGATAATGCTGATATTTTGGATTGTTTTGTGGACGCTGACTGGGCAGGAGACATTCTAGACAGGAAGTCTACCTCAGGATTTATAATTAGGTTGTTTGGAAATGTTATTGGTTGGAAATCAAAGAAACAGAACTGTGTAACAAAGTCTTCTACATTTGCAGAGTACATTGCCTTATCAGAAGCTGTAACAGAAATAAATTTTCTTATTTGTTTAACAAATGATGTTTTCACCAAAATTTGTAAACCAGTTAGGATATACGAGGATAACTCAGGGGCAATAGCCATTTCCAAATATGGAAACTTTACAAAGAATTCTAAACATATTGAGGTTCATTATCATTTTATACATGAGAGTGTCAAGCTAGGAAATATTGAAGTTGTAAAGATAGATTCAGAAAATAATATTGCAGATATATGTACAAAAGCATTAGGAAATGTTAAATTCATTAAATTCAGAGAAATGTTAAATGTAAAAGAATAAAATAAGGTATAGTAAGTTAAGATAGATAGTTTTAATAACATAGTGAAGCTGTTTTGTTTTTGTGTGTTTTGGTGTTGCCATATAAATGTAAGGAGGCGTGTTATTTTATGGTACATTTCAAATGGCAACACTGAGTTTCGTCACTACTCCGTGGCGGACTCGAGACCACGGAGGGATGTCGGTTACTTATGTCAGTTAATTGCTCATTAAATGCATCACTGTATAATAAAGTGTTGTTTCTTTACTTCTATTATTCTAACAACTATTTTACATTTTCAATATAACCTACGATTGTTGGGTTTTAATCTAACCTAGAATTGTAGAGTATTCATCTAACCTAGGTTATTATAGGGTTTTAATCTAACCTAGGATTGTAGGGTATTAATCTAACCTAGGATTGTAGGGTATTAATCTAACCTACGATTGTAGGCTGTTTATGTAACCTAGGATTGTAGGGTATTAATCTAACCTAGGATTGTAGGGTATTAATCTAACCTACAATTGTAGGCTGTTTATGTAACCTAGGATTGTAGGGTATTAATCTAACCTACGATTGTAGGCTGTTTATGTAACCTAGGATTGTAGGGTATTAATCTAACCTACGATTGTAGGCTGTTTATGTAACCTAGGATTGTAGGGTATTAATCTAACCTACGATTGTAGGCTGTTTATGTAACCTAGGATTGTAGGGTATTAATCTAACCTACGATTGTAGGCTGTTTATGTAACCTAGGATTGTAGGGTATTAATCTAACCTACGATTGTAGGCTGTTTATGTAACCTAGGATTGTAGGCTGTTTATGTAACCTATGATTGTAGGCTGTTTATCTAACCTAGGATTGTACGCTGTTTATCTAATCTAGGATTGTAGGGTTTTAATCTAACCTGCGATGCTAGTCTGATGTAGGATTTTAGGGATTTAAAAGAACCGTGAAACACACCAGAAGTATATGAATTAACTCACCTAGGTAGGCGACGGGTAGAATTCAACTGTACTCTGCCAATTCAACTGTCATGCACCTTACCTCACTCGACAAAACACCACAATCTACTAAAACGTCCAAGTAAGACCCACCGTATAGCTGAATATTACGCACAGAAACACTTGTTCTTCCACCCTCAATTTTTAAATCACAAACCTTTGCACGGCTCGGATTCAAACGACGTACACACACCACTCGCCACGAACCGCACTGTCTCGCATCTAAACTGCAACTATCTTTGATGAGGTCTACATCCACAGCCAAGGTGACGAACAATGCGTATTTGTTCACGTTACTAGAGCATTACTTCACCAAACATCATGGCGTCCGACGTAAACAAAGCGGACAAACTGCACGTACATTTAACTATTTTATTTAATACGTTCTACTTATTTCAACATTACGCCCTCCTGAATATTAACACGGTAAGCTGTGCAGAACCCATTTATCCTATTTTTGTAGGTCTAGGACGTTTCCTTCAGAAAAGCCGCTACTCTGAACAATTACCCCAAATTCTTTACAGCTAATAATACGCACTACTAATAATGCATTAAAACATGTCACACTTTCTCGATGCAGACACATACATCACAGAGGAACTACATTCGCCGCTTGCATGGGTAAGTACCGTAATTTATACTGTATTTTTATCATGGAACGTATGTGTAGTAATTGTGCTGTGTAGTATTGCAGCTGACTGTATATCGAAGGGCTTATGTAGTGATGCCACTGGCCAAGTAAAATGCAGAAGATCTAACCAAAACTTCACGATAGGTAAATCACGGTTAGTGGATAAACCGACGCAAGCTTAGTTAAAATAATTTTTCTAACACATTATCTCGTTTCAGCACTCTCTCCCCTATAAATCACATATCGTGAAGTTAGGTTAGGTCCTCTTGCATGTAGCGTGGTTAAGGAGCCCAAATGACATGTTATTTTCATACATTTAACATGTTTTACCCCACAATTTCCATCATCTTCATAGTGTTCCTCACCACTTCATTTAGTAATATGTACTACATATATCGTGATGCAAAGAGTGATTTCATGTTCAGTGTGGTCAGTAATATAAATTTAACATGGTTGACGAATCCCCAATGCCGTGTTACAATCGGTAGTTAAGTTTAAAATTTCTTGAAATTCCCACGACCATTTTCAACAAAATATTTTTAACATAGCATTAGAGAAGGATGGTAAAAAATTAACAGTTTCATGCACATCAGAGAACTTCGTCCCTAACCTCAAACTAAGTCGCTACAAGCATTACCAAAATCGAATTTCTGAAATTATTTCACTGTAAGTGATAAGAAGGTTTCCATTTTTTTTTTACCCGAACTAAACTAATAATACTTCACTAATAACAAAACAAGCTGTTTTGCTGTAACTGCAGTTTGATTACACAATCCACGTGTTTTATCAAAAGAAGATATCTTTCACATAAATAAATAAAAATTACTATATATTCTATGTAAAAAATATGGATTGAAATAACTAGCACAATACTGTAGTTTTCAACAATATTATTACATACCATTTTTATAAATCTTCCAGCGACTTAACCACCTCAAAAATTAATTAACTGCAAAGGGACAACGTCATCCAATTACAGACACCAAATGAAATTATTATTAACTAAATAACGGTATTGTTTGAAATATCATTCAAAAAGCAAATTATGTTATTAATTCTTCTGATTAGTTAACATATTAACAAATATATAATTACAGGTTATTATAATAGTTATATTTCATGACTAACGTAGTGAATTGATAAGCCGTCGGTAAAACTAGGCCACAAGAGGTAATATTTTATAGCTGTTTATTAACATAAAGCTAACAATTTAAAGTTTATAAAAATATAAAATCAACTCAGGAAATCATTTTAAGCTTTATCTGACTTCCTTGGAGTAAAAGGATTCCCGGCATTAAATAAATATTGCAACGTAAAATAAAATTAACATGTAGGAATTATAAATCCCTTTTCCGAGCATTATATACCGACATCTAGCGGTGGAAATACATACTTATTTAAAGTATAATTCAAATGCTCGGCGGTACCATTACTATCTCTAGAATTTTCATCTCCGCTGCACGAACCGCATTATGCATTGCCCGACATGCGCCACGAACGCGTGTGGTCCTTGGTGTAGTGTAGTGCAAGTTGTTTGATATCTTCGATCTTTCCCCAGTCACCAACGAGTTGATATTAGCTGGGGAGGTAAGGCAAATTATACTGTAATAGAGTAGTATTAAACGTTTTTTGACGAGTTATGCGGGGTACAATAGAAAATTACAACATCGAAGTTTTTTTTTTTTTTAATAAAGGCGTGTTTTGCGCTAGTAACACTCTCAGCAATTTAAATAAGCTTTTATTTTATAAAATCTGTAATATGACAAAGGAATTTTACTTCTGTATTTTAACTTTGGTATTTAAAATTCTTATGTAATAGTTTTTAGAGTCAGAATGTCTTGTAATTTTCAGTGTGTCCCAAAATTATGTGTTATTTGACAAAAAAGCTATTTGTATAATTTGACCATTATGGTGTATGGCCGATTACAGGGCACTTGAGTGCGCGTCACCCGCCAGTCAGTCGTACCTCAAGGCTTGTGGAGGCATGACGAGCTCTGGACAGAAACACGTTTAACTGAATCCTCTGCTGAGAAAATTAGAATTACTGGTTATTCCCTCTGTTCTTCGTATTGTAAGAATAGCATTAACTAATTATGGTACCTGTATTTAAGATGCGAAGATCAAGTGTTTGAATACAGTTATGTGGAAGTAACAACTGACAACTGTAAATGTTAGGGGATCTGACTATATATAGAGCCCCTTTTGCCAACTTAAGTAACTTCTAAAAATTTCATGAAGCAAATGCTAAAGCCATTTACAGAACCAATCTAGAAATTATGCTCTGTCGACACTTTGACGTTGATTATATAAAAAAAAATCAGCCAAAAAAATTAGCTTGATAATCTACACCGTACCTTCAACCATAAATCCATAATAAACCTTGCTACAAGAAAAAAAATAACCAACCAGAAAGCAAATGAAAACATGATGTGAAACACGCGTCCTCGAGCTCCTTGTGCCCACTCTGTCCGCCGCAGTCACAACTACACCAGCTACACCGGGCCGCACTAACCACATCAGGCCAAGAGTGCATAGTGCAGGTCGACAAGAACGCAACTTGCAACTTCTTGCCGACAAGGATTATGTAACTCAAGACACCACCCTACTCATTTATTAAAAGATGTAACTCTTTTAATAAATGTGTAGGTGATCCGAAACGTGTTTACCCCAAAGCTACAGCCGTTGAGTGCACTGGCAATTGGTCGTTGCACCCTAGCAGCTCGTGCAGCAACCTACGATGCAGCGCACCACCAAGTGGCATCGAACAAGCTTGTAGACCAAAGCTGAAATGATAAGTGCTCCAAAGTGTCACCCAGTAGTGTGCAGTATTTTTACAAACACATTAAACACTGTCACTGCATTCGCAGCTACAGTCAGGGGTGTGTTTTATTGTATTACGAGCAATCGAGCATGGCATTCCACGCCCCTTCGCCCAGGTGGACTCGTCCATCCCTTCAGGAGACAGCCACCTGGCAACACTGTAGCCAGTGAAATTCAGACACGTCACAGGTAGTGAAATTCAAACACATTTGAGGAGAAATTTAATATTTTAGATAACATATATTTATATGATAGCAATTATGTTTTCTAAAAAGGAGATTGCCTAGAAAGGCCTCCACCCTTGTAATATGTCGTTTAGTGTGGTGACACACCCCATCAACTTCACAACTTCAATCTTAACAGACATTATTTGTTAATAAACAAGGTTGTCACCAATGTGTTCATCTAATTTATACCATTTTTAACCATTGCAATCATATCACATTGTGTTCATGTTTGTTATATTTCATCATTCGCCGTTTGACTTCGGTTCTCATCTTTCGTGACAGAAACGAGGTCACTCGGCCACTTTGTCTCAGCACTCGGATCAGACCGGCGGCATAGGTCACCCGCTATGCGAGCCCCCTCGGTAACATCATTTAGGTTGTAATCATTTCACTGCAATATTAAATTAATTAACCGGAACATTTATCATATTTCTTCTTAGTACCGAGGGGAGAGCCACCTGCCCTCTCACCAGAGAGCTTAATGCTGTCACGTATCAACATAATACAAGGTTTATTTCACGCTAAGGTCACCGGCAGACCATAAGTGCTGGGTCAATTTTCATGCATTATTAACCTGTAAGCAAGCACAGTGAATAAACTGCTCTACAAAGTTAAACGTGTGTCGATTAATTGTAGGTTACTACACCCTTTGTAGCATCACCCACAATTTCAGAGTATATTTCAGGCATACGAGACGACCTACAGTCTCGACAAAAGTTATAATTAGTGCGACAGTAAGTACATGACATCATCATCATTAAACTGACGGAGGACGTCCAGGACCCCCTGGGCAGTCGACCGAATGACCCTCATCATTATCTCTCCACTGAGCTATGGCGCCGGGCAATCCAACATTCAACCAGTCCTGGGTAACCTTGACCACGTCAGTTGATATAATAGAAATATACACAAAAGCACCAGGCACCATCATTTTTGGTGCCAAGGTTATGGCAGAATTGTATCAGCTTTCTGAGGGCTCTATGATGCCTTCGCCTAACATCATGTATTTGTTCCCTTATTATTTTACTCTGGTGAGCTAAATAAACTTGGATCTGGGTAAATATTGGGCTTGGGAAGTCCATTTCAATTACGTGTTCTGCAAAATTTGTGGGCAGCAATTGAACAGCTGCTGCGAATTCGTCGCACTGTCATCCAGCACTCACTGTACCACCTCACGGTAAGGAGGTGGAACCTCGTGTTACAAGTCGTTAAACATGATTCTGGGAACAATGTTGCTAGGGCAGGGGTCTAGTTTGTAGATGGTTCTCCTTCTATAGTACCAAAATAAATCCACCTAGTTGCTGGCTCTGTGTTTGTGTTCTGATGAGTTAGCCATGGGAAACCTAGAATTACATCTTGCCACAGATTGTTTATGACGAGTGCTATGGTGGTTGTCTTTAGGTAGTGAATGCAAACCATGAATGCTGTTTCTCCCATGATTTTCCTGTTAGTGTTGATGTAGCTAATTGTATAGCTTCATTATGAGGTAACAAAACCCTTACATCCATAAACCAAGGCCTTGCAAAGTTGTGAGATGTTGTCATATAGATAAGTGCCTAGTATTTGATGGTGTTCACATATACAGGTATTCGTATAAAACTACCATTGGGTTTAGGCTGGTCTATATAGAGAAGTTGCAGTAGTGCTTGTTAGGGGGTCAAGGTTGGAGTAATTTCTACAGTTAGGAGTGAGGTAATGTCCCGCCATCCTGCCCCATCCTCCCGTTTCCCACCGGTGGTGGACAGCCGTTCTTGTCTGGAACCGCATCTTCCATTGTGCCAGGGTAGACATTATATAGTTAATTTCATATAAGAAGGCCACTTTCTGACAGTCAGTGAGTGGCAACTTAATATATTGAAAACAAATAACCTGCCATTTACAAAATCCTGTATCAGCTGATGCACGAACGAACAAAAGTTAATATTACGTTGGCTATTCTGAGAGCAGTGCCGAAGCACATCACACAAGCAGAAGATACGCGGATAAGAAAGAGTTCGTAGATTAATTAATACATTTTATTTTACGTGGTCATAAAACAGCAGTTTTTAGTTTTAGAAACGAAACTTCGTGATAAAATAGTAATGTATAGGTGTTCAAAATGAGATGCACAATAAAACGATACGTATCCAAATGTGACGAAAAAATCCAAAGTTTCCAGACTCTCAAACCAGGTGCTGCCATCTTGTGAGTTAAAAGCGCACCATCATTTGCAATATGCCCTTCCATGCCATCTGTTATCCATATCCCAAACTACACCCAGAAACATATTATAGATTTGTTGTTTAAAATGACGTATTCACGCGCATATACAAATAATTTTATTTTCCCGTGAGCTCTGTATAATTTTTAAAGTAACATATATTTCGTATACCGCATTTACGAACGACCCTACACACGTCCACCAAGCTCCGTTTACGAATGCAGCGCCACCCAAGCAGTTCACCAATTGCCACACGGAGCAGCACCTCCTGGGCGCGCTGACTCGCCACATCAAAGCCTATTCTTAACACGCCTGTTGATGGCGAATGGATACATAAACGAAAAGACACGGCGATTGTCAACTGTCAAGAATGCGGCCTTCTTATATGGTACACAGTATACCAGTGGAGCTGTTGACCCAAGCAGTTGCAGCATGCATACAGCGATTTTTTGGTCTTATCTCACATGACCTTGGACATTACTTTGGCAACAGGTTTTGTTGCACCTGCAGTGGTTTTGCAGCTAGTGCTATTTTTGTCTTTGTGATTCGCAACATCGTGAGCACTTTCGCCAATGTCCTATTTGTTCCCGCAGAAACTCTGCATTGGTTTACGAGGCGCATATTCGACATGTTCCTGACAAGTGCATTTGTTCTCGCACCAGCTACCATCCAGGATGATGATGGGGCGCATGAATGCATCAATCAAACTATGGATTAGCAGGGCTGATACTTTGCGATGTTCCAATAAAACCATTCCCACCACTACCTCGAAAATTTCAGTATCCATAATGGTTGGGTGGAATTAAGATGCCAGATTGATTGTCTGTGTAGCTAACACAGTTAGTATTTCCTGTGAAAATAGATTGTCAAAGGCTGTATGGCTATGTTCTTACAGTGACGAGAATGTACTTATATACTTGCATTGAAGTGCTGTTTGAAAAGTTGTTTGTGTCATAATGTAGTATGTTACTGAACACTATCATTGTCGCACATCCCCTTTGAACTGCCCTCCTACACCGTTGGGTCACTCTTCGCCGCACATTCTGTACCTATGCAGGCAGTTAGTGCAGTCCTCGAGGGATGTCTAAGGATCCTCGGTTGTAGGACCCGAGAAGGTTGGTAGTGACTGAAAATATGCTGGTGTGTTACAACTGTTGTGTGTATTTTCTTGAAAATTTTGCTTGTCTACCAGTTGCCTGATTAGTACTGGTTCCAGTCTGAACATTCACGCTACGGATTGCGCGAGCAAACAACCGAATGAAGTAATGTGGTTAGTAGTTTGTACTGCTGTTCATACTAAGGTATTATGCATGCCTGGCGTTCGTAGCCACGTCTGTTTCTGCCATTCTCTCGTTTATTGGTATGCATTATTGATGTGCAATATGCCCCCAGTGATTACATGTAACAATATCCGTGCCTACCCTATAGCACATTGGCTGTTGACAGTGTGTGGCTGGTAGTTGGCTACCACTTAATAAATATTGGCACTAATTTGAGGCTTCGGAAGGGCTAACATGAGAGTTGTCCTTTGTGTCTTAATGTATATACCCGTAGCACGATGCACTGAGGGTGGTAAGATTGTTGACATTGTTGACATGTTACCAAACTTTGTCTTTTTCCATCGCACCATAAAAAAGTTAGCACAGTGGTTGGGTTCGCTTACGCAATTTGGTCTCTTTATATTTTCACTATGTTCCATTTTGGTTGGCTAATGGCACAAGTGTTGCAACCTGACACCACAACAAATCCTAATGAACCAAGCAAGTAGCAGCTGTAGTTTATCCACATTATCGTTTTCATTAAAGGCCAACCTTTTCACACACTTATTGATACAGCCACTTTACATAATTTTGCGCAACTTAGTTTTGCGAATCCAGCCCATTTCACACTATTAACTCACGTCATTCAACTTGAATCTAACCACCATTCCGATAGTTCATCTGGACAAACTACTATTACCACAGATATTAGGGGCTTAGAATTAATAATAACTACCATAGTCAGAGAGGACACCAGGGAAGAAACCATTCTAGGGGTACCCTGGCTTAACAAACGAAACACCAATGTGTAAATTGCGATCCGCGCATCCATTTTGGTCTCAAAGAGTGGTACAGTATATAACTTCGACCATCGCCAGCTGACGCAACACCTGCAGTCTCGTAGGTGGTGTTTGACAACGATATCCCCCCACAACATTGTGAGGCCTTTCAGCGACCCCTCAATGAGAGCTGCAGCGTGTCTGCCGCTCGTGACGCACTTCGATGGTCCACAATGGCCGAGTATACAATTATGTTGGTACAAGAAGGACCTGTATACCCCATCAGTGACATATGTTGAACCAATGGTTGGACTTTGGTTGGCAAGGTTGGCTGAACATTGGGTTTGAACACAAAAATTAAAACAATGTTGGCCCAACGTAATGTGCCAACGAAAAATTTCTATCATAGAGATTGTGTGAGATTACTTAGCCCTCTTAAAATAATGATGTCATTAAATCAGAAAAAGACAGTACGCACTGCAAATGTAATTATTTTAAACTTGAAATGGTTGATAAATGGTTGGTAAGTTGAGAAACATACTGTTCGTAATTGGTTTGTTGTATTATGTTGGGCTAGTGTTTGTTTAACCTACATATAATGTCGAATAACGAAAAAATATTTCTTAATTAAAACAGTGACCCTTTCCTTTATGTTGCATTATATACAGGCTTTTAAAGATGTGAGATATTATTTATGTGATATAAGTTTAGTTGGTTATTTGTGGTTTCAATGTTGGAAACTCAATGGTTGAGGTTTGGTATGGTATTTTATGTTGGGCCTAAATTCTGTAATGGACATTATGCCAACAAGTTACTACCATGCATATTTTGTGAGGTAACTTACAAGAAATAATTTCGAAAAACTGTAAACATAGATAATGTGGTATTTTTAATTGATGCCAACCTAGCAGAGAAGGTAGGAACTATCTACTCAAGGTATATTCTGTACCATATAAGAAGGCCACTTTTTGACAGCTCGACGAATGTAGCGCCACTGTTTACATCTGACTACGTATCCTTCCGCCATCAGCTGGTCCGTCACGTCGGGGCTGAATTTTATATCAACCTGTCAGCTAATCCACTTCTCATTGTACTGTAATGCTAAACAAATTTTAAGATATTTTAAGAATGACATCTGTCAAAAAATATAAGTAGGTTATAAAGTTAAAAATATAAAATGTTGCAAATAATTAGATATTTGATAACTCTTTTTTAATTTGTCCGAGATAGTGAATTTGGGTTAAAATTTGCGAGACGGTCTGTTGTATCTATTATTACACTTTGGACGTTATAGCTAATATATACAAGTTGGAAATATGTGACGTGGAATAACGTTAGAATTGCTTAAAAACTATTCACGCGTGTCTCACTTTCTACGGAAACAAGGAGATGGGTTTCTAGAGAACAATATGGCGTATAATTTACGTAGACGAACGATTACCGGCCGAATATAAATGACTTGTACTCCAAATCGTTGTAGATGAAATATATGTTACTTTAAAAATTATGCAGAGCTCGTGGAAAAATATAACTATTGGCATATGTTTGTAAATTCGTTATATATCGCGCAAGAAAGAGGTTCATTTCTGGCTGGTAATAGCTCGCAGAATATCCGATAGATATCGCGCAGCACGTCACGGCGAAGTTTTGAGTAACTCTCTTTATGGTCCAGAGATAGCGTATTATTAAAGTTGATAATTCTTATGTTACGGGCTGGAAATATATTTCAAATTCGTGTCGTTTCTTCAAATTATTAGAAAAAATAATTCAACAATATTATGCAATATTTCTGTATGCTTTTGGAATTAATATCATGGATGTGTTGAAAGCGAGGTTTGAGATGGATGATACGACGTGAAAAAGCTTTCTGAAGTTAGCACAACTTCGGAAAACTTTTCCACGTCGTATCGTTCTATTGTACATTTCATTTTGAGCACCTAAAAATTACTACATTATCACGAAGTTTAGTTTTTAACGCTAACAACCATTGTTTTGTGACCTCGTAAAATAAAATGTATTAATAAATCTACGAACTCTTTCTTATCCGCGCATTTTCTGCTTTTCTGATGTGCATCGGAAGTGCACTCAGAATAGCCAACGTAATTTTAACTTTTGTTCGTTCGTGCATCAGCTGATACAGGATTTTGTAAATGGCGCTTTGTTTGTTTCGTAAACATTAAGTTGCCACTCACTGACTGTCAGAAAGTGGCCTTCTTATACGGTATGGACTATACTGACCGCAAGCCGCACGACCAGTGGACAAAATCCCAACTCGTTCTACCCAGGTCAGTATAAATACATCCAATACCGCAAGGTGTAACCTTGTGTAATCCGCATCAACAAAGTAGATCAATCCTTCATAATTACTGTCGTAATTAAAACCAAACAGGAAATGGATGTGACAAAATCCCTGTACGGTTAATCGAATACCAATGGTGCGAAATGCCAACTACATGGCCGCTGAGAACTCAGTATTCTTGTAACTTTATGGAAAATTAACTAGTGTATCGGGCAATGCTTAATAAAGAAACACATCAGTAATTAATAATACTTTTAACCAGTGCTGTGCATAATAAATTAGACACGTGTCTTGACCACAGTAGTGGAACACTGGAACTCTAACTGAACCACACCACAATTCTCATGGCAAACAAGCATAATTTTTATATTAATTAAAATACTTTAAATTAATGCATAATCATTATCTCCTTGTTTCAAAGTGTTCTATGTGTGGATTATCTCTTTCAAGTAGCAGCAAAAACTTTTTTATAAAATTTGAAAATGCTATAAAAATTAATGCCACATAATTTTTATAGTATTTTTGTTTGTTAATCTAATCCACAGTGCACATCGTTAAATTTTAATGCATTTTTCAAGGGTTATATGTTCCATTTCACCCATTTAATTTTTGTCAAGGAGATTCTGTTTTGGCGGGCAGTGGTCAATTCCAGTTACCAATGCCACACCACCCCCTCTTCAGTCAGAGAGTAGTAGGCATCAAGGCAGGTCGCATCACACGGTTTGGGGGTGATGCAACATTTGTACTCAAATCATGAAGCGGCAATAGACTTGTAATCATACTGGAACCTTTTTGTTAACTTCTTCGTGAACCCCCGAGTATGCCTCCTTTCTGTAGGAGACTCACAGCCCCTCCGGTATAATGTACAGCTTTATTATTGTGTGGCGTCCATTGGCGGTTTTGTGATAAGCTTAATTCAATGAGGGGCTTCGTGCCGCACAACCGCTTAAGTGTTGTACCATCTCATCTGCATTTTTCTAAAATAAAACTGGCATTTATTTGAAGACTGATGTGTTTGTGTACATTAATCTTACTTCACTGGGATCTTAAGGGCGATGGCCCATTATAACCATAAACTACCTGCCACATTTTCTACATCATGTGTGCAATTTGAATTGGTTATGTCAGTGTATTGAAACAACAAGTGCGACCTTGTTGAGACACAGGGAGAAGGTTATATCAGCCCAGGCTTTTTGAACATGGCCCACCTCAAGAGTGTCGTGCTAGCCTGAGCGGATTTCCTTAATTGGTTTGCTGGCACCCTGCAGACATTAATCTCATCGCTGGGACACCGAGACCAACCCACGATAATATGTGATAGGGTGTTGGTGGAACGTTGGATAAACATGTGAAAGGTAATGGTTGATGTTTTGTAAATGTTTGTGCGTTAGGCCAACATTGTTTTCCAACCAAAACCCAACCTAATCTTCTCAGTACCAACCTATATTGGCATTTCGTTGGAAAGGTTGGCTATATTTTGGATTGGAGCACACACATTAATACAATGTTGGCTCAACGGAAAATGCCAACAAAAGTACCGTATCAGGAAAATGTTACGAGATTACTTGGCACACTCCAGACAATGATGTAACCATATCAGAAAATTTCATAACCTCTTGAAATTGTAATTTTATATTTCTGGTGTTCGGTTGGCAACAAGTCAGTAAACAACTATTGGTAAAATTTGTGTAATTATCTGTTGGGCAAATGTTGGGCAACCAACATTTTATGTAAATCAACAGAACAACTTCTTTGAATAAAAACAGTGCCACTATCTTGTATTTTATAGAATATGAAGTTACATCATCACCTGAGATATTTCTCTTTAAAATATCATCAGTTGGTTATACTTAATGTCAATGTTGGGAACACAAAAGTTGGTAATTGGTACTAATTGTTATGTTGGGCCAACATTGTGTAACAAACATTATGCCACCAATGATAATTACCTTATTATTATTAAATAAAACCACAATTTTATATTTTTGTTCAAAATCTATTTTTTTAACACACAACTCATGTTATATGTATACATTTACATGGTTTGTGATGTGTTTGTGTTTTGAAAAACATATTGTAGGTATTTGGTATGAAAATATATGTTAGGCAAACATTGTGTAACCAACATTATGCCAACAGGGGAAATTGCTATACACCTAATGATATAATATTATATTTTAGTTATGATTGTAAAATGCAATGTTTTTAACACACAAATCAAGTCTTATTTAATTTTATCTTTATTGTTTGTGTCTTGTTTACTTGCCGGAAAACATACCATTGGCATTTGGTATGGACTGTATGTATTAGTTGGGCCAACATTGTACAACCAACATAATGCACTAATAGAAAATAATAGTTTTAAAGGGGAAAAACATATTTATTTTCATAACATAAAATGGAAATGGAAATTAAACTGTGTTTTGTTGCTCATGTGTTTAGACAATGTTGTGAACATACAGTTAGCTGCTGGTTATTTTGGGACAATATTGCTTTGCAGGTATAATGCTATCATAGGATATAATGTTTTTCTAAACAAACCCATATATCATTACTTTCATTTGCCCAATGGTTCAAGTTTTTTAGCACAGATTCTTTAAAAATAAACTTGCTGTATTTGGTTGTGTATTCTTCATTAGTTGTAATATAAACTGGCCGGTATTAAATTCAGTTTCGGGTAGTAAAATTTTTCTTAAATATATTTAAAAAACACAATATATCGAATTAGAATATTACGATATGTATATATTTATTCATCAACGACAAGAAGTTACAGTAGTCTAGTAGATAGAATTTCGGGTAACAGTTCGGATAACAGTTTGAATCCGATATCTACCAATGGAAATTTCAGGTCGTAGTGTAAAGTGGGATGTGATGAAAAATAATTCGATTAACACATTTTAAAAATTTTTTTGTTAATGTGTAAAATTTATTTAAAACACTGGTAACCAATGTTGGCAGAACATTGTTTCTTGTTCAGCATTATGTATGCAATAACACATCGTAATTCCGTGGACCACTCATGCATGGTCTTGCACTGCCACTGTCATCACGCCATCGGACCATAGTTGCTGAACCTGTGCGGGCCACGGAACACACACGTCGTGCATCTCGATGAATGTCCACATCGTTCACTTGAGAACGAATCATGACCCGATACCGAGAGATCCAACCGAGTTCCTGTGGTGTCCCTAGAGAGATCTGTGTAATTTGGATAGGAATCAAATGCGAGAATGTGTATTAAAGAGCGTTAGAATTTATCACCCTCGGGTAAATATTTGTGAAATTCCCCCTTAGGGGATTGCGAAATAATCACAGAATAAATACACACCATGTGGAAATTTTATAAGGTTTTAGAGTGTCTAATCAAGCCAGTTAGTGATGTGGGAAATAATTAGTCTTTCTTTCAACCTGACCGTTCCAGTCGTAGAGTGCCCCAAATCTTAACATACCTAAATTTCCCATGTGCTCTGCAAGGCACGACACAATCATATATTGTATTTTAATTACTGCCTAAGAAAGAACTCTGAACTCTCCTCAAGCTTAGGGATGTCCATCCCGAATGTTGAATGGTCCTATTGTTTGTATGTTTTACGAGTTTATGTAATGAGGTCAGTAAAGTAAGATACCTTGTGGGATGGTACGAGCTCTCAGTGAGGATGTGGTTCGCCCGCGCTACCCCTGGCAGTTTGATTCCACACTTCTTAGGTGCTGCATGTGCGTTGCATCACGGGGAACTTTCATACTTTGTTCAGAACACTAAGCTCAATTTACAGACCCTGGAGGTTTAATTACTATTGTAAGTTTTCGTGCCATTATTGGCCTTTTTGTACAATAACTGCCACAGGTAGGTCTTGTGAGTAAGATCCGCTTTAATTTGGATTGTATACATGGAACTGTGCACACTATTTGGAAATACAATTTACTTTAGTTAACCCAAAACTTGTGAGTTCTTATTTAGTGTTGTATTTCGGGCCCTGGCCCTATCCAGGAAATTATCGACGCCTCAAGGAGGCATCCTTCATTTATAAGGTAAAAGGTGATATTACTAAGGCGTGCTGGGGAGCCTTAATATCCCAGTTATATATATATTAAATTTTCCTGTAAATTTGTACCATGTGTGACAGGGGATACCACCACGTGGTCGTTCGGCCTACGATCCTGAGAACTGTGACTTCGTGCTCACCCAGTGAGCTGGCGCCCATTCTATTAGAAATAGGAATATTGTGTAATATTTTGACTTTTCTTAACATAGTAGCTGGACCACATCCACATTACTATCCCCGACCACTCAGGTAACATTAATAGCAAACTTTGCCAACTGTGGGTAAATGTTTGTGTGAATATCTTTCTGAAAGAGAAAAGATACTGCTCTTAACAGTTTGCACACAGCTATAAAATTATATTGGGCCAACATTGTATTTCAGTTGGCAATCAACATAAAAGTTACCTTGGTCAAACATAAATCCGATGGACATTTTGGCATTTGGCCAAAGTAATATGCCAACATTGGCCCAACGGTAGATCCAAATGTTGGGCCAATATTGGCCCAACCACATTATATTACTGGGGCACAATTTAAGATTATAATTTGGCATTGTTTATGTTACACAATAATTCCCTAATTATATCCAGATGTGAAAGTAGTAAGAAATAAAATGTTTTTGTTTGGTAGGGAATACCTTAAATTTTGGTTGGCATCCAACTGAAATCATAGTGTTGAGCCAATTTATAAAATACAATGTTGGTGTTTCGTTGGGAACATGTTCTATTGCAGTGTTATCGAGCCAACAAACAGTGAATTTAACTCAGCATTTACCCTAGCACCAAAAAAAGCAAGGCATGTGGCATTTCTGTGCAGACTCGAGACCAGTGAATCAAGTGACAAGTAGAATTTTACCACTCTATATCAATGTAAGGGATTCTCTCAGTTCGGTCGGGCAAATTAAGGCCATGTGATCCCTCGACCTCAAGATGGGGTATTGGCAAGTGCCAGTGAAGCTGGAAGACCATGATAAAATGACATTCACAGCACCTGATGCTCAACAATTTCAGTTTTGTACAATGTCCTTCGGTCTCAAGTGCACCCCTGCAATATTCCAAGCAATGTTAGTGGTGGGATAAATGGCTTCATCGGTGGCATCACTCTCGCCCACATCGACTATGTAGTGATGTTGTCATAGACATTAAAATGTTATTTAATATGTGATAAATAGGAACACGGATTGAATAAATTGAAGAATTAAATTACTAAAGACAACATTTCTAACAAGTTGATAAAAATTAAAGAGGCTGGAAAATCTAACATTTTAACTTTTAGATACTTGTCAGCACTCAACAGTAGTCTTATCTGGAAATGGAAAATTCCTTAAACAATTGGAGTTGATGAGAATTTATGTTCAGGAATATTGGTAGAGCATTTATATCAACTGATCAGGGTGTATGGAGGTATAAAGTGTTGGCATTATAAGTAATTCTCCACCCCGAGAAAAAAAAAAATTCAACTTATCTTGACGTGAACCACACGTCCACAAGCTCCCTGTGTCCTCTCTGACCGCAGCAGTCACATCAACTGCACCAGCTGCACCGGGCCACACCAGCCACATCCGTCCAACAGTGCATAGTGCAGGTTGACAAGAACGGAATTTGCACCTTCTTGCCAACAGGTATTACATGACTCAAGAGACCGCCCTACTATTTATTGCAAGAGGTAACTCTTTTAATAAATTAGTAGGCGATCCGAAACTGTGTTTACCCCAAAGCCACAGATGTTGGATGCACATGCCATTGGTCATTACGTCATAGCAGCTCGTGCCACAACATACGATGTAACACACCGCCGGGTGATGTCAACTGGCATTTAGGCCGAAGTTGAAGTGCTAAGTGCCCCAAAGTGGCACCAACAGTGCGCACCATTTTTCTAAACCCATCTAACAACGTCATCTTATTCACAGATACAGTCAGGAGTGTGTTTTTTGTATTAAGTGTAATCGAGCATGGCAACCCACACCCCTTTGCCAGGTGGACTCATCCATCCCTTAAGGAAACAGCCACCTGGCAACACTGTAGCCAGTGAAATTCAAACCCACCACAGGAAATGAAATACAGAGACTTTCATTAAGAAAGCGTAATAGTGTATTTAGTGTTTAGTTATAAACGAGCAATTATGTTTTAAAAAATGGAGATTGCCTATAAAGGCCTCCACAATAGTAACATACATTTAGTGTTGTGATACTCCCCAACAACTTCACAACATCAACCTTAACATACATTTGTTAATCAACTGGGGTGTCGCCAATGTGTTTCACTTCATTTATACAATTTTTCACCATTGCAATCATGTTAGATAGTGCTTATGTCATGTTTTACCATTCTGTGTTTGACGTCTGTTCTCGTCACTTGTGACGGATGCCAATGCCATTCGCCAGTTCACCTCAGCACTCGAGCCAGAATAGCGGCATTGGTCGCCCGTTCCGCAAGCCCCCTCAGTACCATCATTTAGGCTGTTATCACGTCATTGCAATAGTTACTTAATTAACCAGAACATTCGTTTTCTTTCTTTGCCATACCGAGGAGAGAACCACCCACACTCTCACCAGAGAGATTAATGCTACAGCGTATCCGCATAACACCATGCCCATTTTCACGCTAAGGTCACGGGTAGGCCGTAAGTGCTGGGTCTGTTTTATTTTATTATGCACATGTAATCAAGCACAGTGAGTAAACAGCTTTACAAAGTTCAATGTTTGTTGATTCATTTTCCCCTGGGACATGTAGGGCGCTACACCCTTTGTAGTACCCCCACAATTTTCTAGAATATTTCAAGAGTACGAGACGGCCTACAGTTTCATCATAAGGTGTAAATAGTGTAACAGTAAGTACGTGACAACATCATCTGCAAACTGACGGAGGACTCCAGGGCTCCCTGGGCCGTCAACCGAACGACCCACATCACTAATTCTCCACTGGGTTATGGCGCCAGGCAATTTTACACTCAACCAGCCATGGTTGACTACGTCAATCTGTAGTAGTAACAGTAAGGCTGGTTTGGCACTGGGTGGCGAGGTAGAGTCTTCCATACAGAGACCCACGGCTCCTATCTGCCATTACAGTCCTGTGCACCATTTTAAAACACTTACACAAATGTTTTAAGCTATATTAAAACCCGGCACCCAAACCTAAAATTCAAGATGGCCTCCAAAAAAACATAATTAAACTTTCAAGAACAAACCACTTTGCAACAAAACAAGAAAAAATATTTTCGAAAATATTATGGTTTGAGGTTATGCCAGATATGTTACAATACATGGCCAAGCAGTCAATAAAAAACACGGAACATTGTGCATTTCCATAGAATCAATATTATCTCCAAGTTAATTTATATTAATAAACATTAATTAATGAGACACGAAATAAATATTCCAATATCCAAACATCTAAATATAATTACTGTGCTAATTATGTAAGGCAATAGAATTAACAAACACAAAAAAAAAAAGAAGCATGAATAAGAAATGGGATTCAGAAAATAATGATAAATTACAGATACGACTGTATATTAATATCAGAGATGCTCTCAGATCACTCGGGCAAGCCAAGGTCATGTCATCTCTCGACCTCAAAAGGAGGTATTGGCAAGTGCTGGTGAAGCTGGAAGACCACAAGTAAACCTCATTTACGGCACCTGATGGTCGACAATTTTAGTTTTGTGCAGTGCCCTTCTGCCTCAAGTGCGCCCCTGCTACATTCCAAGCAATGATGGTGGGGGGGTTGGATGGCCTCATCAGGGACTTCACAATCGCCTATTTCGACGACCTAATAGTGTGGCAATAGAGTTGTTAGGAGCATGAGTTACTTGTCACTCGTGCTGGTACGACTAGCAATTAATAATAAGTATTGATTTTCTGGGCCACATGGTTAATGCAGAGGGCAACCAACCTAACGGAGAATACCTGCTGCCGATTGACGATTACACACCACCCCAAACATGTAAACAAGTGTGAAAATACTTCGGGGTAATAAACTGGCTTCGCGAATATAACCAGAACTTTACCATCAACGCCGCACCACTCACCACTTTACTGTCTCTTAATCCTCTCTTCTCTAAAATATTGCGTGGTAAATAACTGTGTGATGTGTATGAGTGGAATTAACCTTATTCCATGTGTCACTAATACCATCACGTGTCTACCACTGAGAAGAAAGAAACATATATAGAATTCAGTTTCCTAGTCGACATAAAATACCCAACTTCCTATAATTGCAGTTTGTTCCAACAACATTAGGGAAGAGAACCGAAAGGAAAAAACATTCTATAATCATGTAAACTAGTTGTTTAGTACTATGAGACTGGCTTTTAAAATAACTAATATAATATTTTTCTCAATGATCAAGGTGAAAGACAGATTCCTGTTGACACACTTCACCAATAGTTACAACCAATTACTTATTACTCATCTGGAACTGGAAACCATAGTACATAACTACGAACAGAAATACACATTACATGCTCAGGTTTAGTAAAGTTAGTTTTATTAATACTAGAACCTCCGTGCTATACATACAAAATAAAATCTAAACAATTGAAAGTTACATAGGAATGTAATGTATTGCTCAGCTAGGACTCAACAACTACAAAGGAAGTTAATTAGTTAGTTTTATAAACCCCTATCGCCACCATGCAGTTAATAAACAACATGCAATACATGTACTATATTTTTTACATTAGTCACTTTCACTGGGAAACAAATTACACCAGGTAGTTTCCGGAAAGCAGATCGACATCTCATACCACTGGTTGTTCGTGCAGACTTCAGATTTCTACCATTGCAATTTCTTTGAGCTCGGGATCTTCAACTTTACTCGTCCTTTGATGGAAATCAGTTGTACGTCTTCTCCATACCAGCAGATTCAGCTGTAGATATTTTTATAACAATTTTTCAAACATTATTGCAACAAATAACCAACGCCTTTTATTCCATTACAAATCGCAATTTTCAGGGCTTCCAACTTCATTTCCGACAGAAAGTATTTCGGCAAAAGTCAAAAAAACATATTTAAAAAAATTTTATGCTTAAAATAAATTTTCCATTTATCTGGAGTTCAGAACTGCATGCAGAGAGGTTAATTAGTGTCATTTTGTTTTCTCGTTGTACAATCAAACTGATATGAATTGCCAACACAACTGCGAACAAATATAAAGTTATTTACACACATATTACAGCAAATATTTAAATCAATTTTGTGAAAAGGATGGTAAATAGGGTGGAACGTGTTTTTTTTAAATTCAATTCTAATAGTGCGGAAAAGTTGCATTTAACAATAACTTTTAGATATGCAAATCTTTTAGATCGATTTAAAAGCATCTGCCACATCAATCCTAAAGTTTTATAAAATTGAGAATAATTCGCTCTCTAGCTGTTTTCGTTACAATAGCCTTTTACACTAAAGTTGTAATTAGAATCAAATTTCCCGCGCATTCAAGACGAATGGAATCGAATCACGTCGCGAGATATACTTCACTCTTTACCCGCCCCTCACCCCTTCGCCACAAAGTCAGTCGCTCGCCCCGCTTTCATGCGTGAAGACAAATTGCAACTTATAGTGCTAGCGGCTATCGTAAACCGTCTTAATTCCATTGTTTCTTTGTAGATTAAGTACATTAGGTACTAATTTTATTATTTCTGTGAATGAAGTGATACAAATATTATGGAGACTAAAGGCCAAGTGAATACGAGGGAGAAACTTAATTGTGCTGTATTTGGTGCGCCTAAACCACTCTATGAGTCCGTTTTACCTACATTTGACGATGTGATGAAGTTATATCTCTGGATAAAACACGAAATTAAATCTAAGAAACCTATGAAAGAACCATCTTTCAAAGAAATTGCAACCGACGTTGTAGTAGAAGTAGAAAAGTTATGGCAGAAGGCTTCAATACCGACAGTATCACACACACGAGTTCTCCAGATGTTGCGGTATTACCATGATAAATATCGAGCATTGATAAAGAACTATAGACAGAGAAAAGGCCAAACTAGTCTCACTGCCAAGATTAAATCTTTTCAACATGACGCAAAATCGAAGTTATTCGATATTTCCGCTTGCAAATGCGTTGATTTCCAAAAGTGTGTTTGCCCAAAAATCCGCAAGGTTCCAGAAGAAGAACGCGGGTTTCTTTTGGACCAAATAAGCCAACGCAAGATGATCATGGGCGTGGTAGATGTCGTTGCTTCAAGAACGAACGAACAGAAATATCAAAGGCAANAAGCCAACGCAAGATGATCATGGGCGTGGTAGATGTCGTTGCTTCAAGAACGAACGAACAGAAATATCAAAGGCAAGTTCAGAGAATGTCACGCCACACTAAACGTGGGATAACTAAGCCAACCAATGCATCGCGATTAACTTCTGATACGGAGTCGGATAGCTTGCCTTCTTCGAGTGTGGAAAGTGAAGAATTTCTGCCGTCACCAGAAAAGAAAAAGAAACAAAATCTCACTCCATACATTAAGAATCGAATGACACTGCCTCTCTCTAAACTGGCATTAGCTTGCGACCGAACTGGTGTTTCTGACAGAAGTGCAGCGTTAATCGCTAGTGCTGTTTTACAAGATGTTGGAATCATACAAAAAGAAGACACGACGAAGGTAATAGACAGGATGAAAGTAAGAAGACAGCGAGGAAAAAACCGCGAAAAACTCCAGAAAAGAGATATGAAAAATACCGAACTGCTTCAGGGCTTGTATTTTGATGGAAGAAAGGGCGATACGATTAAGATCGAGAAAAAAGCTGAAAAATCGTACCGAAAAACGGTAAAAGAGGAACATTATTCTTTGATCCAGGAACCAGGTTCTATTTATATCGGACACGTAACTCCATCATGTGGTACTGGTAAATCTTTCCTTGCCACACTCAAGCCGTCGAAAGATGCGTCAAATTGGTCACGGAAGCTTCAGCAGCTGTTTGTGGAAATGTCAAGAGAGACGGCTTTATTCGTTCTAGGCTGGAATCTCGAAAAATAATGCCTAGATTCGAGACAAAAGTCGATTATGTAGTATAAAGACAAGACTTTACCTTTAATGTATGATAATTAGTATAGGAAAACTTCGAGGTCTTCGTGGCAGCACAAGATTTTTTTTTTTTTTAAATAATTTTACATGTTTATTGTAGAGCATAAAAGGCAACTTATTTGCGCTATTAAAAATGACTTGGAGAAAAATTTTTTTTTTTGCCTTTTCGTTCCACCCTAATGGTAAACCAATCAGCAATATAAATAAATTACTGTAGGGTCTTATTACCTCTACCGATGCCCCACCGGTTTTTTTTCAGACTGGAGACACAGTCCATAGTCTACAGCTGGAACAGCACATTACTTCAACAAATTTCTGAAAATGAACATCGTGAATCTTGACAAGAGACACTGTAACGGAAAACAAATATTAAATTACATTTATCATAATTGTCAACAACCTTCGATAAGAAAAAAATAATAATGAGCAACAAATTCTCTTTTTAGAGAAACAAACAATACGTTTTTTAAAAATAATCTTTTAAACATATGATCCATAGTTAATGTCCTATAATGATGGTATCATAAAAATGATTTTTTTTCAAGTCTTTAAAATAACATTCGAGTATTAGTAAACTTCTGTATGTAAAATTGCCGTAGAGAGGGAGCACCCGCAGGAAACTCCACCACTCCATAACAGTGGCCTTCAACTCCCCTTTCTTCCATTCCACTCATTTAAAGAGTCTTGCCAAAAACCTTCAAGCAGCAGAGTTTAAATAGCAGAGTACAAACAAATAATGCAGTCGCGATCAATTGCGACAAGTCAACCATCCCCTGATATGAATTATAATACAAGATAACTAACCCCTAAAATTGTGAGAAATCATTCAACAAACTGTTAGTTTTCTTTTCCTTTATCTCCGGGCTTATTTCGTTTTTTTCTTTTGTTCTCATAAACTGCCCATATAAAAAATACAAGCATTATAAAATTACAAATAGACAAACAGTTTTTAAAATACGTTACAATTATAACGTTTGTTTATGAAAATTATAAGAAGTTACATATAATAATGGGCTCCCATAGCAATACATACTTAGCCCAAATATTGTAACGCTGCAAAAGTACAGAATATAAATTGTTTTCACTTGTCCCTTTATTAAATCACACCAAAAAAAAAACTTTGTTTTTCAGATTGAGTCCCAAACACATAAATAGCTCCTCATCTCTTAACACAAAAAGCTTAGCTTACCCAGTTAATTGTTTCAGTTATATAACTGGATTTTCGTATGTGCAACCCTGAAAATGTTGGCACACCCTCAGACCACAAGTTTCGGTGGGTGATGTAGCAGAGCAGTTGTAGGGTTGAGCACAGAGGGTGTAGTAGAATTACTCAGGTTGGAATGAAGTAGAAGAAGGTTAGGATCAGAATTACTCTTTGTAACTAATGTTGGTACAGTACACTTCTTCATCTCAACCAATTGCCTATCGACATTGTTCAGCTTAGTTTGCAACTCATAATTCTGGGTTTCAAGTGTTGCTTCTCCCGATGGTTTGCCGATTCAGTTTGTTTAAGTCGGTTGCAGTAACGTACATAAAATAGGGTGCTTGAGTTGACAGCCCCAAAAATTTTGTTTTATTTAATGGCCACGCGAAGTGATTGGTTTGAATAGCTCAGTAGACCCATGGTTACTAGGACTTACTCTTTACCCCTTGTATAATTCAGTGAAAATAGTCATGGTGGGGAATAAAAACGTATATTGCAAACGATGAACAGTATTTGAAGACATTACTAGATGATATCAAACACAACCAAATCTTGCACCTTTTGCTTGGCTTTTACACCACATACCGTTCCAAACTAATTATTCCAGGTAACAATTATCACCAATCATGAATTGCTGGTGGTACAGGTGGGTTGAAATTCGGGGTAAGGCAGGGGTGTATATACCGTGTTTCGCATACAAGGGCCGTTTAATGACAGGCAGAACCACCAACTGTGTGATGGTGTCACAACAAATGACTCCATTTGCAGTGCCTGCAATAAGTTGGTCCGTAACGTGTTTGTGTGTGTGTTCAAGTTGTCACATGCTGCAAATAGTGCGCACAAAATATATAAGCTAACTTAAGATTCCCGTCAAACATTAACAACAATTTGGCGTTTCCAGTTACATAAGCAGTTTTTAAAATAGTTTTATTTTTTAAACCTTGCTTATACCGTGAATTAGTGAAAGTTATTGTTATACTATTTCCCGTACAGTGCTATTTTCAGTGCGTCATTAATAGTTCATTATTTACTCATGATGGCAGTGGCCCAACAACGTGTGGTGTTTCTTTCCCTCGTGTGGAGCGATATACATTTGTGATGTGATGAAAGTTTCCTGTATGAATCGCCTACAGAATGTGCGCGCGCGTGCACACACACACACACACACACACACATGTATTTACAAATCATTACGTTTTTTACTTGTTACTGAATTAACAGTTACTTCAAGTACGTAATATCACATTTTATATAACATGAATCGTCGGAATTAGAATTTCAGCAGTCTCAGGTATGTGCTAACTTCATGCATAGTTTACCAATTTTTGATTTGTTTTCATTACGTGTAATTACACGAGGCCAAAATAATTCTGTAGACTTATTCACTTTTGTGCCTAAAGTCATGTCACGTTTATTTATGAACACTGTCCAGAATTTTTTAGATGTGGTTATTTTGAGAACAATTACGAAGCGTTTCTGTAGCGTAAACGTATGTCAGTGTGTTTGTGTTAGGGTATCTGAGATTTACAACTTTCGGTTGAAGTTTTAGCTTAAATATATTAACTGAAGTGCGTGAAAATAATAACGCCACATATTTTTTTAATGTTCTTCAATTATAGTTTGTGAAGTTAATGTGAATTGTCACTTCTTGAGTCTATAGTATAAATAAGCCAAGTTATCTGTAATTGCTTTGTTTCGGTAGAGTTACAGTATGTTGTACTATCCCATGTGCAAAACTATGGACGTAAGTCTAGAGTTATTGTCTCATTTCGGCCAAGTGTACGCATTCGTAATGATTATTAAATCAAATATAAAATAAAGTAGCTGTGGATTTTTGGCTTGATGACTATTAAAGGCCAAACTTTAAGCGTTGCCGCCTTTTTACGCGTGTTGCAGCCACAGTAAACATGTAACTTATTTTAATGTTTGTCAGAATTACGCAGGTAAGGTACCAAATATTTGCTTCTATCAGGATACCAACATATTTTATGGGTGATTCATACATGAATAAAGTAGTAACATTAAAATTTAGCAAAATAACGAAAACAGCACTACTGAAAATGAAAAACGAAGTTTAAAGATGTAACTGGCAATCTTGTAAGATAAAATTTTCAGTTAATAGGAAAGCATGCTATGGATGAAAAAAAAAAAATGATGAAACGAATAAACCCACCTGCAACCTAGTTTTCAGCCTCTTTCCGCTTCTACATATGTTTGCCAGCAAAAGATAAAACATATACTACATTTTCTAATTGTGTGAGTCCCGTAACCTCATTAAATTAAATACGGACTTAAGTAATTCACTCTCACTCTCACTGCAATCTTTTGCAGAACAAATTTATTATGACAGAGAAAATATAAGATATCTATGCTGTGTACCTTGTAACCAATATACATATGGAAAATTATTGTCGTTCAAAAATAACTGAAATTATTTAGCACATGTGTAAAACACTGCACTAGGTACTTTTTACATTTAAACATTTTAATTCACTATAAATATTTTTAAAATAGTTCCTGCAAATGCACATTTTGGATTTTGGAGTTTCTGCTGCATCAGAAAATTTGACAGTTTCTGAAACATGTTGGCTGTACATATAACGTTGCAGTCCCTCGTAATGTCAACACTTGACATAACAAACAGCATGGCTTCCACATGTATGAACAGCTGAAGCGGAGGGATACATTAGCAGAGCAACAACACTGGAACTACTTTCTTGGAACTGTCTGAGTCACTCTTAGTGGGAATAAGTCAACAAATATTGCCACATGTCAAATGTATGGGTAAATACAGTAAAAGTTAAAATAATATAATAGGTAATACGATGCTTGGCTGTTACTCCGAGGTTCACGGGTTCGAATCATGCCAAGGCCGCAAGTTTTCTTTTAGTTTGTGAAATGCTTACGAGTGGATGGTCCAAGGCCACAGAATGTAATTCGTGAGTGTAAAGAGGGTTATATTTGTGTGCAATTTTTGGAAAAGCTAACAAGTAACACCTGTCGTAGTGAAAAATTACACAAACATTCAAAATGTATTTTATTTCTTGTAGTATTTTTTAATTTACACACAGCATAGGCATGATTATTTTGCCTGTTGTAGGGGCATTTTTATTGTGGCACATGAGTAAAATTTTTTGTGTAAAATTACACTGACATTGGTGAAAACTCTACTGCCACATACATTTTGTATAAAATCACACAACATTTTTGCAGTGCACTCTGTACTCGCATTATGGAGGACACGGATTAGCCTGATGGGGGTTTTCTGTGGTTTTCCGAAATCACTCCAGACAAGTTACGGAATGGTTTTTTAATACATGTCATTGTTTGTTACTTCCTCGTTCTTGATTTACTGAGCTACTGGTTATAAAATTAAAATACTAACTAAATCAAAATATTAACTTTAAATTAATTTCTGAATTATTTTAAAAATAATAAAAATAAAAATGACGCGTTTTTTAAAGCAATTAATGGCGAGTTTACAGTATCTTCACCTACATAAATTTACTGTAGTTTTTTTTTTCGCTGAAACTATAAATTTACAAATGCATTTAAAAAGGAAATTCATAAATTAATTTACAAATTAAAAGCCATAACGTACCCCTTGGACAATTATAAAATAAAGTTAAAAATTAAATTTACAAATAAATGTACAAATTAATTTATTAATAAATTTACTTCTTAAATTCAGCAATGGGAAAAGATTGGAAACTAATATATATCTTGTATTTTTAAATAATTTTAAATATAAAATAAAAAAATTTTTATTTTAAATGTTGAGATAAATAATTATAGTATATAAAAAGTGGTCCAGAGTTCACTTAATGTAGACTAGAGTTTCGAATTCAACAAAACGTTAAGCCATACATAATGCACCAGGCTTTATGTAATGAATTGAAACTGAATTGACATTGTTTACCAGCATTTATGACCAGACTCTAAATACGACTCCATATTGTGAAAGATAAAACGGACCACGCAACAACTAAGATATTCGTTAGTCGTTGTAACCAGGCCGTCACCGTGCTCATATGACGAGAAGACCGAAAAAGTGAAAATTCATATTTCTCCGACAAATATGGTCTTTGTTGCAATAAGAGTCACCGTTCTTTTGAGTAAATAATATACGGTTATTTTAGAAATATGGAATAATTACTGCTATGTGTGTGCTGAACTGAGCTTATTTTTATCCCGAGCCATGTACGCCGACGAACGCAGAAGCTGAAGACAATTCTTGGTACTTTACCTAGTAGCCTTAGCGAACACATTGACAGGAAATTAATAAGCTTAGGCTGCTCGCACATTGAAACCGACATCGTACGACCACTACGAACGCCCGACTACGCGAGATTTGATCGTACGACTTGGTTCCGCACGTTGAAACCGATTTCATCAGATGCGATCTGTTACTGTACCCCTAGTTGCTGCTGAGTGGAGCATTATTATTTTGCATTGTTATATGTTGAATTATAAGTGATTGATGAACAAGAACTCTTGCCTGTACTTCCTTGAAAACAACATATTAGAACGGCAAATAAGAATGCGTGAGTCAACCCAAATCCTTTCACGCATCTTTATGGATGTCTGTGGAATGGTAACGATCGTCTATTTGGTCCCAAAGGCATTTACCCTCGGAAATGAGACTTTTTAATTTTGGAACCACATAAAAATATTAAAAATAACTAGTCAGGTCATAAAACTTCGCAAAAAATCCTTATTTGCTGGTATCCGGTAGCAGGTCGGAAAAGTATGCTCGTAGTCGGACGACTGAGTCACCTCTGATGACCCGAGTCTTTTGTCTTATATCGGGATTGCTCGGACGACTTCGTACGATTACGTGTGACGTTTAGTCGTACGCAGTCGGTTCCAATGTGCGGGTGACCATGTGATCTCCAACCGAAATTATGGCCCCTGTAGCGAGGCACGAAATGAGGCAGGCAACTTTCCCGATTCAACAGAGGGAGAACTGTGAAGTCCCCGAAGACGTCTATCGACGTCTACCACGTTCCGAAGGACACGCCCGTTTTTTGAACCGTGTTGTAGCATAGGCGAGAGGTCGACGTGCTAGGCACACGACCCATAGTCTAAATAAGGATGAGATAGGCACATTTTTGTCTCCTGCGTATGTCCCCTACATTGACTCACCCATCACCAATAGTAGTGTTAAAGTCACGTGTTGAACAGTGATGAACGTGTTTGCCTCCATTTTAATTTTCAAAAGACCTACCCTCTTACCGACAGAAACAACAACCCCACTGTAAAAAACGCTTTCTTTGCTGGAACACAAATTTATTACCGTGAAGAAAAAGATTTTTTAAATATGAACCACTGAAAAGTTGGCTTGCTGCAAACATAATTTTTGTTTGATCTATATAGTGGGCCTAACGTCTATGATAACCTTGCATCGCCATTGCCATAGTTCAGCAAACGCCTTTGTGGTAATGTCTTTTACACTGTAAAGATAATGTGTGGTCTGAAAAACAACCGTGATTAGTAAATAAGAGAAAAGTAACAAATGTTTCAAAATAATATTTGGTAAAAATTACTAGGACGGCTTTGAGACTCGAACCGATACCCCCGCGTTACTAGCCTAACGCCCCTCACTCTACGACCACTTGTGTAATTGTGTTTTAGATTCCTTTTGATAGGTAGGTTATATCAGATGGTGGCATGGGCAAAAATATGTCACCTCTTGGGAAGAATTGATGTTAGTAATTTGGAGAATCGCTGCACTTCAGAACTACATTAAATGTCTGCAGTGACATTGTACTTGCTGAGTGGCAGTTTCGTAACCGTAGAATATATACAGGTTTATGAATGTTTGCGTAAGGACAACATTTATGTACCTAAAACTACAATGCAAGAGAGAAAAACCTCGAATATCGCCAAACTCTTCTCTTTTGTACGAAGTAACTTTTTTTTACTGAGAACAAAACCTGTTCAAGGATGTTTAGTTCTTGGCTATAAAGAAAGGCAATATTGCCATAAAACTGAAACGTATACAGAAAAAATTTATTAACAGAGAACCTGCGTTTCTCTAACCATCTGCGCTTGTGGGAATCGTGGCGGACGATGCCACTGGTCGGTGGGTTTCCTCGGGGATATCCCGTTTCCCCCACTACTTCATTCCGGTGCTGCTCCATCCTCATCTCGCCTCACTCTCATAGGCTCTCAAGACCTCGATGTTAAGTGCCACCCAAGTATCTTCACTTACTCACTCTAACCTTCTGTTTAAATTAAAGCAATATTATGTTACTGTAAACAAAACAATATCAAATAAGTGGTTTTCTTTGCCGTACAGAAAAACCTGAATGGTTTTTTTTTCAGAGCGCGTGCCCGTTGCAAAACGCGATGCGAAAATTTTGCAGGTGACGGTACTCAGAGGTTGAGCTGCCCCATTCACGCCTCTCCGGTCGTGCGTGACAGCAGGCTGTAAGCAGGTGCCCGTTGTAGCCGCCGCCATTGATCCACTCCCACGCACATAAAAGGCTTGTTGCAGAACACCACGAGTCGAGAATGGCATTGAATGCCGTGTCGCTGCCGCTGTACTCCTCTGGTGCAACCGCATCAAGAAAGAACTAGGCGTTGGTGTGCACACCAAGTTTCCGAGTCACTGCACTCTTGCGAATGTATAGTTATAATTCACGCCCCCCCCCCAACAGATTGCTGACAGATTAATGGCTGATGATGGGATGGGCACGAATCAGATCTGTGCATATTTCTCCTTGAAGAACCAGCTTCTGAAGGTAGACATACGTGCACGCTGAAATGCGTAAATAGTACACGACTGAGCTGGCGATGTCCACAATCGAAAATCTAACTACAGAATAGCGAAAATACGGAAGTGATACTTCCACGTGAATCCTGAGCTGTATATATCCTACACGTGTCAAGAAAGTAGCTCAACATGCCAACAAAAATATATGAAGTCATTTGTCATTCAGTGAATGCAAACTTACTTATTAACTTGTTATCCATAATTTATGAGTTTTAGAGTTGCAATGATGTAATGTTTTGATATGTGATGTACTTGCGGTTAGCACTTGTCTGACAACCAGTGGACAACGTGCTGCGTGCTTGATGACCATTCCTGTCAAAGGGGTGTAGAAAAATTTCCACAAATCAGATTAGCCACAAGGGAAGTCGGGTAGTGAGGAATTGCTTGATGCAGAACCGGAAAAAAATACCCTAGTGGAAATGCATTGATGAACACCCAGTAAACATCGTACATTCAAAAACTGTATTCACAACACAAACTCTTCATGTGCAGAGGGCACTCTGATCACAAGTGGAAAGACACCACTCGCATGCAGCGTTCTGTAGCCATTAGACCGAGTGTCTTATCGCAGGTCGTCTAACAACATGACAAGTGCAGTTGGCTGTACAATTACATTGCGTGTGTACCACAAATTGAGTCTATTATGCCTGGAAGACGATGGTGAGTACCAATTCAACAGTGAAGTGACTCAAAGCGTGGCCGTGCAGTGGGACTCCTAGAAGGTGGATGGACTTTCCGCAGAAATGCCACTCACTTGGGGCGTGGAGTGTCAGTGGTCCATCAGTGGTGGAGAGTATGGGTGACAAAGAGATCCCGCAGCCACCATATTCTCCACCACCGATGGAACACTGACGCGTCACACCCCAAGTGAGTGGAATTTCTGCGGAACGTCCATCCACCTTCCAGGAGCGGTATCCGCGTTGAGATAACTTATTCCCCTCGTGCACATCCAGTGAAGACTGTAATCTCATTTACAAATTTTTTCCAAGCCTACATTTGGAGCCTGGTGCTATTGCAGCGTTTTTGCAAGGTAAGTTTCGCAGTTACATTAATGTAGCCCCAACCTTCAGGAGGGGAGATGCTGTTGATGAATTCAACAGGGCAATGGACTACATCATCCATTTTTACAACTGTGCGCACAGAAATGTACTTCTTTTCTACCCCTTCGAACATCTTCAGCAAACTGTGCTAAAATGATATATCATATTGTTAGCATTACTCAATCCTCGATAGCTAAATTTTTTTAGTAATTTGTTGATTCACATTAAAACTATACACTAAATAGTTGATAATTATATTTTTGTCTTTTGAGCATTTATTATGACAACGTTACTGGAATACATTCTAGTTACGTTAAATATCATTTTCGTGAACAAAGCTCTGATTGTAGGAAAACCAAATATAAACAAACGTCAATGAAAAATGTTATCGAATAGGTATGCATGTTTTCCTTTAGTTGATGCTTACTTTATTGTTTAAAGATCTTACTATTAAACGACGTTTGTGAAGTGACAAAAAATTTCCGCTGTATGAAATAAAATTATTAAAACACATGACGCACTGCTGTTTCGTGGAATCAGTCAATGAAGTTTTAATAACTGTCCTTCTAATATTGTGGTTTAAAATCACATGAAAAGAATTATAGAAACAAACTGGATTCTGTACATACGCTAGGCAAACGAGGGCCTAGGGGGCGCAGCTCTCTAGCGTGACGAAGCTTTGGGAACTGAAGAGATTTATTTACGTTTACAACTTTAAGAACTCCATTTTTCTTCGAAGTAAAGGTGTGTTTGTCAGCGCGAGCTCTAAAAATTTAAACGGTTATGTTACATTTTTATTGAATATCTAATGAGAGGACCCATGTCCAGTTCTATCGTCCGACGTTCGTCTCCCATTCTTTCGATTCCCAGTTCGGTTGTAGGTTCCCAGTTACCGAAGAATTTTCAAGCTTGGGATTCTTTCATGGGTGATGTGGTGTATTAAAATTTTCTGGGGATTCTCCTAATTGCTCTCCGAGCCTTCGCCCAATTATTTGCTTAGGCCAGGCAATCTTAGCTGATCCTACCTCGGGCGGAAATAAATTGCGTGCAGTCCGTTTCGTTTCGCTTGATAGAACGCGAGTCCAGTGTCAAAAAGTATATCAACATGCAAGATTTTTTCCTAATCCGTCATGCAGAAAGGCGAACGACGAATGTAAAGGGGTCGCGGTGGTGTAGTGGTTAGACTACTCGCCGGTGAACCCAGTTCGATTCCTGGCAGGTTCACCCGCTCCCCCCGGATTTTTGCATGTGGGAGTTGTGCCGGACGATGCCGCTGGTCGGCGGGTTTTCTTGGGGATCTCCCGTTTCCCCCTCCCTTTAATTCCGGTGTCACTCCACACTCACCTCGTTTCACGCTCATCGGCTCTCAAGACCTCGATGTTAATAGCCGTCCAAATCTCTTCACTCACTCACTTCACTCACGAATGTAGGTGAACGATAAGTGCACTAGAATTTGTAAACGGTTCGTGTCGTAGAGGCGAATACAAGACGGCCGGAAAGTCTGACCCGGGAGTATGTTGGAGTATTAATGAGGGGGGGGGGAAGGGCGAGGCGATGTGTGGAGGATGGGAGCAGAAGAAGAACGCGGGTGCCAGAGAGAAGTGTTTAATGAATGTTAATGACGATTCGCGATAAATCACGGGTAGACGGAGGGAAGCGAGGGAAAGAGGGGCTAGGACACGGCGAAATTGAATGTGGCGGAGAAGGGATAAGGACAAATTCCCCGGGGCGGAAATTAAAGTTGCGGCCGAGTATTAGCATAGCGCGCGGCACGCGATCAACTATGTGAGAAGAGAAGTTTCGGAGTTTACGTTTGTAG
>NQII01001275.1:443923-469727 GCA_002778355.1 Clitarchus hookeri
CGAAAATGGACGAGGATTTACGATCGTCGGGCCGGACCGCTGTAATTTGACACCTCCCCCTTTCGTGGGTCTGGAGTATAATGCAGCCCCGGGCGCTAGTTATCTTGCCACCTCGCTGTGTTCGCCAGGCGTTAACGGTTATTTATGGCCGAGAAACCCACATTCAGAAGCCTCACAGACGGCCGGGCGGCCGGCCGGCGCGTACGTTCGAAATACGCCTGCCTGTCTTCAGTCGGCGCCACCCTTCTGGCGGGGATTTAATACGGCGGCGTCTCGGCAAATTGGATCGACAGAGAGGAGACGGCCGGCAAGGGGCAGGGCATTCCTTTATCAATATACTGCTCGGGCTCTGGCGCTTACCTTCGCCACTGAATTCCGCCAGAATATCTATCTGTTACGCACCTCGTTCATTTGACATGCCCCATGAACTTCGGTTTCATTTTAGTCTTTCCTAATTTAGGCCACCATGAGTCACTGTCAACCTCGTCACCACAGTCGGTTTGTGCGAATTTGCTGTTTTTCGCTGAGACGAAGTCCTACAACATAAACACTAAGCAAATTGTCTAAGATGCAAACTTTTATGTTCATACCTTTGAAATACGAGCCATGAAGGAACGTTCTAAGTCAGCTATTTATCATTAGAAATTTTATATCAGTAATCTTTTTTCTTTCTCAAAACATTTTTTAAAAATCATTGTAAAAATTGAGAGAAAAATTGAATTTTTGTTGTTCTCTATTAAATAGTTTGGCACGGAATCAGTTACATGATTCCAAGTGGTTTGAAAGGGAAAGAGGGAAGCTTCAAAATTAAGCTATAACTGTGTTATTACATTATTGAAATTTAATAGTTTTACGAAAACATCGATTTCTAAATACCGACCCTTTTGTAATTTTTCAAGAAAATTCTAAGTAAGGTTTCGCAATAATTTTTACTCATGATACAGAATATAAGCTTACTAAAAAAAAATTCAGACACAACTTATTTTCTTTTTGCAAATATTATGTTTTAAATCAATTTCTTATTTTTCTATAAAGTATTGATTTCACTCTCTGGTGGAAGGTGTCTCGTGACTATATTTCTGTTGTCAAGTTGGTGGCCGTTCAGATCGGCAAAGTGATTCTTGTCGTAATTTATAATTGTACTGTTTTATAGGTATTATAATATTGGCAAAGTATGACGCCTGAAGATTTTTTTTGTCCTAGATAAAGTCAGGAAAAGTAATTTTATCATTACTAATCGCAGTTTCCCCAAAAATGATTTTATTGGCAACGTCTTCCACGGTGGTATTTAAGCCATTTTTTTTTACATCTTTGCTGATCACATACTTCCGATGATTTTAAGTTTAAGTTTTCCATACTTTTTTTTTGTTGAAAATCTTATTTGAAATAGAAACTTTGGCTTATTACACAATAAACAAAGTATAACGATTTTTTTATAGCTATCCTCATTAACAACTTGCTTCTAATGAGCATGAAATTAAAATGCGGCTTTCAGAAATAATACCCTAAGAACAAAAATTCAGTAAATTTCGCCTTCTTCCACCTGAGAAAAAAACTCAGTTATTGTTTCCAAATGATACATGATTGCAATAGTGATTATATTTATACAATTATTTAGTTCAGTTGTAAAAAGCTTTGATTACCCGGTATACCCTTCTTGGTCAAATTAAATCGTACATGTGTTGTTTACATAAAATGTTTGTTTTGATCGTGTGCTTGGTAACCACATTGGTATAAGCCACTTTACAGTTTCTTTGGTAACACTTTCGAAGACACACAATCTATCTGGATTTTCCCGATCGATTTAATTTTTGTCTAAAGCAACGTCGTACCTTCATGCAGAGAGTAAACGTGTATTTAGCTAATAAACGCGTCAGAAAAATCTAAGGTTACTGCATGATAGCTTATTACATACAATATTTCGTTAGTGGTTCCACTTCAATCTCCACGAGAATGCACTTGATGCATGTATTAAGATATACCTTATCGACTGTTCCCACAGAAAACAGGGTCGTATTAGGGACATTAAATAAAATATTTATACAACTTTCATAGTATAAATTTGTTTTTAATTTTGAATTTTAAAAGTTAAATAATAGAATTATTTTGCATTTACGATATTGTCAAGTCCATTAAAATTTAACTTTTTTCGAGGCCATAAACATACTTTTTTGCAAGCAACACAAAAAAGGTTTTATGTGGTGAAAGAATATCCAGGATAATAAGTTATATTTGAACACACGTCTGACATTATGCAGATCACCAGAGAACCTGCAGAAATATCCCCTCTCTTGTTGGTTGGCATATGACATCTGCTCGGTCAATCGATATTAACATTTTTTTTTAATTTATAGAAAAGTTTTCGTCATTTATGGAGTGGAAAATTATTGTATTTTGAAAGTTAAACGCATATTGTGTTAATTTAATTTGGTCTGACATTTTCTCAGCCATTGCCAGGCTGGTTATTTTGGCTTACCGTCTGGAGCTACGCCTTGCTGGTACATAAAGCCAATATAACCAATATGGTTATTTTATTACGTCGACTTCTTCATTAGTCTAGCGTGTCAGACTCACGACTGATCAGTGTTTGACTATCTCTGCCACGATGGCCATCCCGATTCACTGAAAAAATAGTTTGCACTCGAACCTTAAGGTGGCCGCCTTACTGAAGGTGTTTTGCATGTCTGAAGGATAGAAGCACGGAAGTGCTAAGGACAACCTCTGCAAGTGCATTAATATTGTTTCATCGTCTCTACGCTCAACGCACTGTACTGGTGTGCCGTCGTTCCATCGGCAACATACACCAATTGTATTTTTTGCGGCGAAAATACAATTCATGATATAAGAAAAGAAATTCAAGGCGTGGCGTATATGTCTATATATACAACTTTAAACATTATCGAATTTTGTTGTTTGTCGTTTTCACTCAAATAAAAGCATGCATCAGCAAAACAAGGAGGATCTAAAAACTGAATACACTTACGTATGTAAAGTTTCTTGAATGATGTTCGTAAGCAGAAATCCTTTAAGCACGTTGAAAAGTTATTTTAATGAAATATTTTCTGCCGAAGCTTTGCGCACAATTTGGTGGCCTAGGAAAACTGCCACCATAACATGCCGCAGTTACGTCCAACGAGCATTTGATACAGTATACGTTGAACGCATCAGCACACGTATGCTTTTACCCTTAGAATACTGAAGCAGCTTTTGTGTGCAACGGAATACAATTAGTAATTAAAACACAAAGCGATTTTCATATGCAAAACCAGTAAAGCCTTCAGGCACCACAGATGTGGCTTCTGTCGCATGTTACCTCGACACTGTTACGAACAAATTTTTTTCGTAAATCTCAATTCTTCTGCATGCTCGAGAAATTGACTCAGAGTAATGACATTTATTGCCTATCACTAAGCCGATAAAAATATATAATGATAAAAATATACAGCATATATAATGCTTCTAATTAAGGAATTAAAGGATCATTTTTAAATCTGCAGCTAGCAGGATAGGTAATAGTTAATACATGGCTGGACGTGATCAGCTGCACAAAACACCTATAGGTTAAAATGATTAAAAAATAAGAAAAGTATTAATTATTCTAGGTTTTATTCCAGTTTCCAGCAAACTCAAGGAAACAGAAAATATATCTTGAAAAATGCATATATACTTGCTGAACAAAAAGAGTAGATTGTCTAAAAAAATTCCAACAGCCCGCCATATAAACAAGTAGAACAAACAAATCCTTTGAGCAGCAAAACCATGAAATTTATGTACCCAGTGTAATGACTAACAAACTGACAGACTATATGGATGCTGACAATCATTTGCCAACAAAACTTCAATCAATCAATCTATCATTAAACATGATTTTACTGAAAATGATATAAAACTTTTGCAGAAGTTGGGAAATGGAAACTCTCTCTAAAAATAGAAAATTTCTCATCCAAACATTTCACAAATAAGTTTACCAAAATTCTCCTAAATTAATATGTTAACAAATGTTTCATGTAGCACATTAAAAAATAATCTGTAAATCAATTTATGAACAAAAACATTAAAGGGAGGGTTATAGCACAAGTATATAATGCACTTTTTTATAATTACTGTTAAAATAGTTATAAAATATAAATAATAAAATTAAAAATATCAATAAATGAAATTGTATTAATAATTCTAACAGAAATTTAAATGCAGTGAATACTTAATTTCAAATGCGAAATATAAACCAAATTGTAGAAGAAAAAAAGTTTTTTTTTATTTCCTGGAAAAGTCATAATTTTTGTTACTTTTGTGCACTGACTTTCGAAATGTTAAAACACACAACAAATAACTTTGCCAAAATCACCCTAAAGCGAATGTGTTATGTAGACCAGTAAATAAATATTTACGGCCTACAATGTAGAAAGTATAGAATTAGAGAAGCACACTAATTCTCAAAGGACAAATTCAAAAAGCATCTGCGATTATTTACTTTTAATTTTGCGTGGGTATTTTTGAAAGAATAAAAAAACATTACTGATACGGTAAAGTAAAAGTACAAGGAAACTTTGATCTGTTATTTCATACTCGACCACAATTTTTTTGTGTTAAACTATATTTTATTGCATTACGCAATTTAGAAGCACCGCAGATACTTTAATTGCTTTAGAGATCAAATATGCACTCCTGAATTCCCGAGTAACGTTCATCCAGTAGTAGCACGTGCTGAAAAACATGCATTTGAAATGAATGATCATGTGTAAATACTGTCACAGTTTAAAAACTGCGCCCACACTTCACAAACAAAACTTCATTAAAAAAACGTACCTCCACCACATCAAACTCCACCTTCTCTTTCTTCTTGCTTTGGTAATTTACTTAAACATGAAAGCTAATTATTTCCTTTCTTTTTTTTGCCACGCATACTACTGATGGTGTGTTCAGCCCAACGCGATCAATTACAAACAAAAATACCCTATGATAATTACATGCAATGTAACAAGACGTTTCAGCGACCATAGTAAGACGCGAAGAGGAAAGCCTTCGCCTTCACCGCACACTTGCGAACGAGACTAGCGTATTTCAGAGGCCAACCTAGCTGGCAGTTTCCACACCCCTGCGCAAGTCCAACGCTATAGTTCATTTCATATAAGAAGGCCACATTCTTACAGTCAGTGAGTGGCAACTTAATATATTCAAAACAATTAATGTGCCATTTACAAAATCCTGTATCAGCTGATGCACGAACGAACAAAAGTTAATATTACGTTGGATATTCTGAGAGCAGTGCCGAAGCACATCACACAAGCAGAAAATACGCAGATAAGAAAGAGTTCGTAGATTAATTAATACATTTTATTTTACGTGGTCATAAAACAGCTGTTTTTAGTTTTAGAAACGAAACTTCGTGATAAAATAGTAATGTATAGGTGTTCAAAATGAGATGCACAATAAAACGATACGTATCCAAATGTAACGAAAAAATCCAAAGTTTCCAAACTCTCAAACCAGGTGCTGCTATCTTGTGCGTTAAAGGCGCACCATCTACTGCACCTTCCACGCCATCTATTATCAATATCCTGAACTACACCCAGAAACATATTATTGTTTTGTTGTTTAAAATAACGTATTTACGGGCATATATAAATAATTTTATTTTCCCGCGAGCTCTGTATAATTTTTAAAGTAACATATATTTCGTGTACCGCGTTTACGAACGACCCTACACACGTCCACCAAGCTCCGTTTACGAATGCAGCGCCACCCAAGCAGTTCACCCATTGCCGCACGCAGCAGCACCTCCTGGACGCGCTGACACGCCAGTTGATGGCGAATGGATACATAAACGAAAAGGCGAGGCGATTGTCAACTGTCAAGAATGTGGCCTTCTTATATGGTACACAGTATAGCAGGGACTGCACTGACCTGTGTGGCAAGGGACAGCGCACAGATACAGGTCAGTCCAGCCAGCAACCAATGCTATCCTTGAGCACTCCAGTCATTCTCGTCTCAGTTATAAAGACCACAAAAGTGAAATAATTTATTAGGTTTTAGCAGTATTGTATTTTGCGATATGCAGCAATTAGAATCATTGAAATACTATTGAATGATGCTTAAAATTATGTAACACTAAAGTACCCCCCCCCCTTTTTTTCTGGCTTGGCAACTGTGGCATTGCATGAAAAAATACATCGCCTATCTTACAATCTTGTATTGGATATAAATTTGGTAGAGCTTCAATATTGAAATTTCGCTCGTTTAATGTCGAGTAAAATAACGTGACCCAGTTTTTTTTTGTGGTAAAGATTAATCTAATTTACCGAAGTCCAAGGGGTTTCTAATACAGAACCTGCGTCGCAAGCTTTTTGTGTATCTCGGTGACTGTAAAATTTCTAATGAAATTACGTATTCGGTTAGCAGGAGTGCGATGATATAAACTTAAAACAACAGGTTTTTGCTTAGGAAGAGCGAAGAGAGTAACCGCGGGGGGGATAGAAGTGGTCGCAAATAATGCAAAGTCGCTAGCATCGACATGTAGGACCGTCCATTTGGTACGCTATATGAGCATCTCCAATGCCTGACTGAATATTACGAACTATAAAATATGGCGTGGAGCCGCTACTAGAGGAAGGTAGTTTGCAGTATGGTTCACCACGCCCTGTTGACGTATCTACAGAGACTCTGCACACCTCTTACTTTAACATACATGTGGTCTAGCGTAAGCTTGAAAAGCTCTCCTCGGACATGGCCTTCAACGTCGCTAAACAACATCCAACAGGGCGTATTGTTGAACGATAGCGGCCAGGAAACTATCACATCACATATTAACGCACTGGTTCTACAAAGAGAAGTGCAGCGAGCAGCGAGCATATACAGGATGCTCCTTGGGGCAGATGTGTATAATACACAAGCGCTGTTCTTGAGCGCAGGGAAAAATTGACCGCCCTTAACGAAGGATGATAGACAATTACAATNGCGAAGAGAGTAACCGCGGGGGGATAGAAGTGGTCGCAAATAATGCAAAGTCGCTAGCATCGACATGTAGGACCGTCCATTTGGTACGCTATATGAGCATCTCCAATGCCTGACTGAATATTACGAACTATAAAATATGGCGTGGAGCCGCTACTAGAGGAAGGTAGTTTGCAGTATGGCTCACCACACCCTGTTGACGTATCGACAGAGACTCTGCACACCTCTTACTTCAACATACATGTGGGCTAGCGTTAGCTTGAAAATCTCTCCTCGGACGTGGCCTTTAAAGTCGCTAAACAACATCCAACAGGGCGTATTGTTGAACGATAGCAGCCAGGAAACTATCACATCACATATTAACGCACTGGTTCTACAAAGAGAAGTGCAGCGAGCAGCGAGCATATACAGGATGCTCCTTGGGGCAGATGTGTATAATACACAAGCGCTGTTCTTGAGCGCAGGGAAAAATTTACCACCCTTAACGAAGGATGATAGACAATTACATTCAGTGACCATAACCGCGGGAAGAAATGAAGAGAAGTTAGTGCTGCGGTGACGTCTCTCGTGCGACGGTGCGGCGGNTCAGTGACCATAACCGCGGGAAGAAATGAAGAGAAGTTAGTGCTGCGGTGACGTCTCTCGTGCGACGGTGCGGCGGTTCCAGGACGAAGTCCAAGAAGCTGTACGAGATGAGGATCAAGTTTGGCGTCTTACACGGTTTTTCCTAACATTTTGCGAGGGGCCGCTGTGGTGTAGTCTCCAGGCTACTCGACTCCCACCAAGGCAAGCCGGGTTCGGTTCCCGGCGGGGTCGCCCGGATTTTCTAATGTGGGGAACGTGTCGGACGTTGCCGTTGGCTGGTGGAGTTTCCTTGGGGCACTCCCGTTTCACCGCCCTTGCATTCCGCCGTTGCTCCATATTCACCTCACTTCATCCGCATCGGCTCTCAAGACCTCATTATTAAGGCTGTTGTCTGGTTGAGAATTTGATATAGGGAAATACATTTTAATAAAATTCAGGTTTTTGAAGCCAATTTTGAAAATATATACTTGTAGCAAAAACCTAAGAGTCAGAAATGATACACTAAAGCTCTGTATATAAACAATTACAACAATTTATTTTCCAGTACTTCTTTTATTTAATCATTAAGTTTTCTGATATTTCCCTGAAACAGGCTATAAATCAATGTTACAAAAGGCTTCGATAGCAAAGAAACACGTATTTTTATGCTGAAAAGAGTCTCTGGTGGTATATAACAGGAACGCAAAAAAAAAAAAAAATNAGCAAAGAAACACGTATTTTTATGCTGAAAAGAGTCTCTGGTGGTATATAACAGGAACGCAAAAAAAAAAAAAAATCATTAACATGTAAACTATTTCCCTATGCCAAATTCTCAACCAGGCAACAGTCTTAATAGCNAAAAAAAAAAAAAAATCATTAACATGTAAACTATTTCCCTATGCCAAATTCTCAACCAGGCAACAGTCTTAATAGCCGGCCAAAACCATGCCACTCTTAGCATCTTGCGTTGTGCAAATAGTGTTTCAGCATAATTAACAGCTCCATTCCGGCGAGTCGATTGTGGCGATGACAAGAATTGGAGAACAGCTGAATAGACAGGAAGCGGCAACTATCGATTGTTGGAGATCTAGTCGAGTGAGCGGTGCGTCCTGACATCTGGCAAGCAAGTGGTGAACTAGCCGCTAGACAGTGGATCTTTACGGACGGCAAGTCGCAGTTGCGATCTTCCGTCCGCAGCCACACGCGTAAAACTCTTTCTTAAAACCCTACGTCAGGTATACACCAGCTAATTGTTTATCTAACGCCGTATGTAGCTTACAGAGGCAGTGCTTCGACCATGTAAACAGATACTTGGTTTTTAATCCTGTAACGCAGACGATATTTTAATATTTTTTCTCACAAAACGATAAAAGAAAAGTGTTTTAAAATTTGAACAGAGTATGCGTGGACAAATATACTTGCACTAAACTAAGTAGATAATTACTGGCTCATACGTACTGGGCCTTGGGTTCGAGTCCATTAATTCAGAGATGCATTCTTAAAACCTGGCGTAAAATTATGTACCGTTTTGTTACCACCACGTGCAAAATTATACCTGATTTAAATTCTTATATCCCAGCACATTATAGCAAATATATTACTGAAGTTCACAAACATATTTGTGTTAGATGTCAGTTGCAAATTCCAACTTGCACATTTATTGTGCTGTACAAAGACGTTCCATTTTACTGTGTCATTACATAAAACTGCTACAAGCCGCCAGAGGGGCGTATCCGAGTTCGTGAGGGATGGAGGTCTTTTAAAAAATTAAAGAACTATATGTTATTATTAATTTGTTCACACAGCTATTATTTACAATTCTAAATTATCTACATCCACTATTACTCTTGTTATTCTCAGTGGGCGCAATGTTTAATGTCTATCTCAATTACTATTAAAGTCCTTACCAAAGTTTCAATATTCGTTACAGTTACTTAATTCACACTTCATTATTTACACATATCCAATTTATCTATTCTCATCATTCCAAATGTCAACCTTTCACGCATCAAGTTCAGTAGTCTCGCCCGCCAGTCTCACTCTCCACTGTACCGATACTCGCAGTCCGCAGACTTCACTCCCGCTGGACACTCTCACCGCCACTCGACCCTCTGCTGGCTCGTCGCTTCGCTGCCTTCGCACACCTGGCGCTTAATGTCGCGCAATCCTTCAAACTCTCAACTCTCATAAACTGTCGACTCGGGGGCCCGTCGCGGTTTAAATAGTTTCGCTGGCCCGACCTGGAAGGTTCCCTGCACCCCGAGGGATGCTGAGAGACTAGGGCATTGACTAGGACATTCTTTAAAGATAACCTCATAAATTCAATACGCCCAGGGCTAGGAGCGCACGAGTCTCAGCGGCACGCGACGGCATCCCTTTGTATATCTCCACTCACTTCTTGGATTATCACCCGCCTGACCTCCACACTTCCCTTCGCTCTCGCGAGCAGGACGGAGCAATGGAAGCGATGAAGAGCAGTGACATGTAACTATATTATTGCGCACAAAGATTCAGACGTTCATCTATCTTGATGCTGAAATAAGTTTTGTGCGACGTTTACTTGCTGAACTCGAAAAGTTTAAAGTACCATTTTGAAGGGGTGAAATTTACAGCGAGAGAGGAATGAGAAAAAATGTTTGTGCGTATTTAGAAATATCGCGTTTTCTCCTAATTAAAAATACGTTTAATGTTCATTTCGATCTGAGCGTCCAGTGGACTGTGTATCTTTGGAATGAAAATCTCAATAAAATTTGTTGTTTCAACGTATTTTTAGAACTTCTGTGTTCGCTATTCCTCATTATGCATTTATGATTTAAATTTTGTGTATATTATATTTACTCTGAGTGTTAAGCTTAATGTTGCACAATATAATATTCAGTGTTAGTTTTAAACCAATAAACTTGATTGCGATGTTTATGACGTAGGGTTTTTTGCGAGGATAGAACATAGTAGTAAGGGAGCTCTCTATACAGGAAAAAACAAAAGACTGTAAATGCGGCAAGAAAACAAACTCTCCAAATTCCTCGTAACTGAAGAATATATAATATATATGGGGAATTTTGTGTCTAATTTTGACACTTAAAATACACATTTATAAAAGTAATTGAAAAACGAAAGCCAAAATTTGTCCTTGATATTTTTTTTTTTAGTTTTCTTTACAAATTACAAATAACATATCACGTATTTTAAATAGCGCATTGTCTGGCCAGCAAAGCCTTTGCAAACATCTTTATTGCTTAAAAAATCCGATGTCTCCACATTGGACACAAGTGAAAATCAGGACGTTACATAAACTTATTCCCATCATTACTTACTGCAGTCAAGGCCGACAGAAATGGAATTATGTCTATAGCGATCTGAAGCTGTCTGTCTTGATGCTGGCGACAATCTTGCAGCCTACACAGTACGAATGAAACAAGGATAGAGACCTGTGGGAAGAAGAAAAAGACCACAGAACGGGAATACTCTGAGGGATTTTCCCAACGTCCTGTCGCGGCTGGGTCGTAGTCAGGGGTTGGCCCGACGGACCAGGGTACACCCCGAAATATACTTTTTTTTAAATTTACTCCCATCTGCTGTCACATGTATCTGTTTCAGTAAATTAAGTAAATAGTGTTACTCTAAAGCATGTATAATTCATTACTGCTACATATAATAATGTTATAGCAATGGGGTACATTCCTGTTTTTGTAAATGTATTTTAGTTTCGCTTTGTTACATTTTCTATCACCAGATGTCTCTTACGTCTACAACACACGTATCGAAAAAAATTACTGCTACTTTAAGTACGGCGAAAGAAAGTTTCTCATTGGTTTCAAATTATTTTGAGCCCCTTCGGAACAGATTTATGGACACGTCCCTGTAGCGCGGCGTGGATCGAATGGACCGAACAGGAAACCTCAACAATTGGACGTTCGCAAGTGATGATCGTGTCAGCTAATTCGCAATGTCATGTACGCATTATAGAAAAACTTCCCTAAAAACGTTTTCTGACAGAGAAGCAAACCATCAGTAGGGTTGCTACTTCCCCCATCGGCCGCCTTCCCAGGTGGCGAATAGGGGAATGCCTCAGATATGGGTGGTACCGGGGAAATTAAATACACGAGGCGGACCAAAACTAGCAACGGGTATATGAACCCTGTAAGCCCAGCAAGGAAACTCATTTATAGGCTTTTCACGGTAGAGTGAACACTTTTGAAAGCACTCTCATTTATAATAAAAGTTAATAAATATATTTTATTTTAGTCTTAGACATTAACTTCCGAGTGCGGTGGAATAAACACACCGTGATTACTACTTACATGGTAATTATTATTTTAAAAAGTGGTTAAAGGATAAAAAGATGGCTGAAAGTAAAAAAGTAACTAGTACCTCAAAACTTCTCAATTTACTGTGACCTGCCTATAAGGCAAGGTGACCCCTACAGAAAAATCCGTGGTCCTCCAAGTTGGGGGTTGGCGTGGGGCTAACAACTCCACCTCGTTAAACTTTAAGTGTTCAAAAACCTCAAAATGCCTCGGAGTGTACTATAGATGCAACATCAGTTGAGGAATAATCGCACCGACTATAGCCAGCTGGTATCTACTCCACAGTTCAGGCAGCGCTAAGCATGTCACTTATCCGTATAATGAGCACTCTCTCTTTATACTCCCTAAGATCAGCTTTGTTTCTCTTATTCCGTTTATTTTGTGCACATAGCTCGTCATTCTGTTATTAACTACCGAGAGAGGCGGTGCAGTGGTGATCCACTGGACTAGCGTTCGGGAGAATACAGTTTAGATTCCCGGCACAGACATCGTGATTTCTATTTCCCATGGTTCTGCAAACTCACTTCGGGCGGATGATGGGATGGTACCTTCATATAGACCATACCATATTACATCCCCTTTCTGTCTTGTCTGAGCATCTTTCCCCATCGCTAATATCGCTAATGACCGCTGTCGACAAGACGTTAGGCCCTGTCTAACTAAATGTTCTTTACTGTTATTAACTTATGCTTCTCATATCATATTATTCAATACTTCTTGATTTATCGCCATTGCATAATTCCTCAGAAATTTACATTGTGCGATTTATCTGAATACTGTTATAATATCTTCTTTTACCGTTGTTAGCGTTCATGTTTTCTATTGATACGTTGTGTACACACTTAAATGCTATGGATAAACCAAGGGTAAGGTGGAAACCATTTCATAACCTGAAGTTGAATTTGAAAAAATATTGAACATATCTCAGTATTGTAGTTAGCAAACAACATCAATATAAATTATTTCTGTTCGTTTATAAAGTAAATTTTTCCAAATCTCTTTTATGTGTATTATTTATTACAAAGACTACTCTGAACGCGTACTTAGTAGCACGAAGTAGTGCAGGTTGAGATAAAGCTTCTCTTTCTTTATTCCGGCAGTCATACTCATGAAAATCGCATAAATATTGTTGAAATACGTTTTTTCTCCTCTAGTTTACCAAATTTATTAGCTCTTTTCCCGTGAAATTTGGCTTCATCCTTCGTTGTCTTGGCACAGTAATAGTAATACACCACTGCGCCGCCTCTCTGGGTAGTTAATAACAGAATGACGAGCTATGTGCACAAAAAAACGGAATAAGAGAAACAAAGCTGATCTTAGGGAGTAGAAAGAGAGAGTGCGGAAGATCTCTCGGCTCATTACGGACAAGTGACATGCTTAGCGCTGCCTGAACTGTGGAGTAGATTCCAGCTGGCTATAGTCGGTGCGATTATTCCTCAACTGGTGCTGCATCTACAGTACACTCCAGAGTTTCATGCTGCAGTAATTATGATGAAAACGCACCCTCTCGTTTCATGGCAGCGAGAAGCTCTGTAAACTGGCCTTTTATATGATTGGTTACGAAGTGCCTTGAAAGGTTCCCATTTGGTCTACTCTCCAGAAAATTCTTCCCAAACACTGATTAGAGAATATCGTTTTACCTTATCACTAGCAAAACAAGCCGTTTTGCTGGCAAAAGTCGATGGAGCTTTCTTTACGCGAAGCAATAACCTTTGAGTGATTATTGCAATAGGGGTAGTTGATAGAACGACTATTGTTTCAGTCTTGCTATACATGCTATGGTGTATGTCCGAAATGAGATTTTATTACAGCTTGGGAAAATCTGTCTTGTTTAATTATTTTTCGAGTTTTTGCTGAGCGTCCTATGTCTCCCGCCTCCAACTCCATTGCGTTCATGCCCCTAACAACATTATGTGAAAAGATGGGAATAAAAGCTATTCTTTATTGTAGTTTCCATCCTTCCCATATGCTCAACTGCTTTCATAATCACTTTAATATATAAACCCCATTAGAATATCTACGTTAATTGGTTATGCATAAAATACAAGTAAACCATTAATGTTTCTAGCAAAGCTACATAAAAGGTTTTCCCCCCGAAGAAATGTGAAAATCTTATTTTTTTTAATAATCAAAAGAATTTTGAATTCATCTTTGAACAGGTTACTTTACGCCCCAAAGGAATAAACGTCTTTTCTCAGGCTTTATTGGCAGAGGCCTAACATATTCACCGATAAATTAGCATTAAGTCATAACTGTGCCGATCTGCACGTGGCTTTTTAAAGCGGTTGATGCTTATTGTTTGTCTGCAGGTGCAATGAGCAACCATTTACCTGTGCTTTAGGTAAAACATTTTTCAGCAGTTTAATTGGTTTATTATTGCTAAATAATCCTCTGGAATCAAATACACTTCTGGAATTTGCCATTGATTGGATTGAAAAAAAAATAATTGCTAGTAATATTTTATCACTGTTTTAAATAAAGGCTAATTAAATACGTTAACATAAAGAGTGACGAAATGAGATAACTAATACAAAAAACGGTGCCACCATATTCTTGGAATGAATCCGAGAAATATCATAACGGAGGCCTTTTCCAGTGCAGTTATTTGTGATCGAACCCAAAATCTTTCGTATGCGAGACAAAACACGCCCGGTGACTCAAATAACGTCCATGCATTTTCTTACTGCTGATTAGACCTTTAATTTATATTAACAAGCTATAACCTATGACAGACAATGATGACATTTGGTTGTAGAGGCCTCAAAATCAGTTTGGTACCGGTTCCGAGTTACGCCGTTGTTGGTAGAGCGACCATCTTTGGTTCGGCCTCCTCGACAGTTTATAGAAATCACGACCATCGTGGGCTCATGATAAACATGGAAGATACATATATACTACGATGATCGTTGTGCCAGCCGGTAACAGACGTGCCAGAAAGCAAGTGCGCGCAATATGAGGAGGGCCTGCAGGAAGAGTGTAGGTGCGGTTAGCTGATGGGCTGCAGACGTGTGCGGATGCAGGGATGTGTGTGTGAGTGTGTGTGGGCGGCTCCAGGCCCGAGCGAGACGCGGGCCCATCTTGCTCCCCTCGTCTTGTCCCGTGTATCGATCCCCTCCGCCAAGGAGCGGCTGCCGCACGCGAGAGAGGCTCCTCTGCCTGCAGCTTCCCGGCTCTGCCCTTGTCCGGGCCGTGCCCCTGCGAGCAAGGCAGCCCGCCGCGCACACTCGCCCTGCGGGACGTGGCCGCGCGCATTACCTGCCATGGGGGAGTCACCAGTGTGCTAACTCCACACAACGTGCTTGCATTAGCTATCTGACTTCACGTTAAACAGGGCTCCCAAGTAAAAAAATTTGAACTCCTCAAGGTCAAGCCCAGACGTAAGGAAGCATTGCGAAGGCTATGGAAGATATCGTTGATTCACGAAAACTTCCAACTTTTCTGAAGCCCTTCTAGAGTTCTACTTTCAGGCTATTCCTCCGCCTCACGCAAACAAAACTTAACTAAGTCTAGAAAATTACACCAAACGGACAGCGCACCGCGTTCGTTCGGCACGCAGAGTAATCAGAGTTTGCATAAGAACTATTTCTTACTAGGCATTGTCTACACGCCTATTTTCTCCCTGTTTTTATTCACATTAATTATGAAACATTATAATTTAGAGATAAGATATGTTAGTAAAAGTCATTTCAATAAAAAAAATTATATATTTTTATGTTAAAACCAGTACAAAACGGATGTAATAAATGGCATATTTAAGAACCAGTGAAGTCTGTCATTAATGGGGTGATTTTTTAAAATATTTAATTAAAAAAAGTGTGAAGAAACTACGAATAGACTATAGCATAAACAAGCGTCGCATTTGTTCTTTTTATTCAGAATTTTAAGCGATGAATAGGGTGTATTAATACAGCAATTTGTTCAGAAAAGACACAGCATTGTCGCTATAGGTAAACCACTGTTTTACAATATAAAAAATATCGTAAACAGAGGGATACTTAATGATTTTTACTGACTATGACACATTTAAACGACCACGTTTATGTTTCAGAAATCAAATTTATGATTCGACAACAAATCAACTTTTATTTCTGTCCAGAAATTTTTTTATTGAAATGTTCCGTAGTTTTTAATTATAATAGACACAACTGATTACAATGACACTCATATGAGGAGGTCCCTTACGAGGTCATAGGGAGGTCCCTTACGAAAGATCTGTTACTAATGTGTGATAGGACAGTGGGCTGTGAATTACAGGATTTTACTGTGTAATAAAGGAAATTTAAATGCTTCTATCTGCCCTTTATTGATCGTAGGAAATCGCACATCATTTGCTAAGGGACTGGATCAGCGTTCGTTCGGAATGGGGAAGGATAAACGACGAGAGAAAGCTTTCCTCTTAACACGTTGTCTGAAGTCTAACCTACCAGCTCCCAAAAAACAAATCAGGAAAGTAATGAAATGATTTAACCATTTCAGACATGGTAGTCTTTATACATTGTAAGTTCGGCAGGAAGTGTATTTAAATATTTAAACTGCACAGAGCAAAAAAAAAAATTGTTCAATGAGGACACCCTCTCTTGTGGTGGGGAACGCCATTCGTTGTACAGACTTTATTCCTCAATCTCGTAAACGTATACTGCCAACAACATCAAATACAAACATGTTTTTATTGTTTCTGAAATATGACAGTGCGTTGAACATATTTTTTTATGCAGTTACAAAAAAAACAGTTGTTGGTTGCAGCACTTATAATAATATGTTTATCTGCGACGGAAAGTGTTAAAACACTCAGTCCAATATGATTTCATTAAAAAATACAAATTACATGTTTTATTTGGGGTACAGGAGAATTCCATTAGTTAAAAATGAGATTTTATGATCTTCGTGAGTTCTTAACCCGTATTAGAAATATTTTCGTATAATGGTAGCGGTGAAAAACGTCTGTTTCCTGTCCGAATTTTAAAATGAAAACTTCTCGAATACGCTTTTCAAACTAGACATTTCACAGGGTACAATACTGCCGTCTCCATCAGAACGCCATACTTGGCACAGTTGAGAAAACATACCGCAGCTTAGCAAAGCGGCGTGCGATTGGCGGTTGTTGAAGCGCTGCGCCGCTGCTCGAGGCTAAGGTGCAACTTTAATCCGCGCGAGAGGCAGACTAGCTCCTCCCGTCCTTCTACCTCGCTCATCACCGGCGCAGCTTCCGCCATCTTCGTATCGAGCGAGGAGCTGCTCTGTGTAACCCCCTCGCCCCCTGCCGCCTCCAGGCGTCCTCCGTGAGTCGCTGAAGTAGACGTCCCGGCGCGGGCCTTCTATAGTCCATCCACGGTTACTTCCAACTTTTGTGAAGCCCTGCTTGAATTCTACTTACGGGATATTCCTCCGCCTCACGCACGCAAAGCTAATCCGAAACTAGAAAATTACGCCAAACGAACAACGCACCGCATTCGTGCGCACTCAGTATAAAAACATTTTTCATTGGAACTATTTCTTACTAGGTTTTATCAACCAACTTATTTTCTCACTGTTTTGATTCATATTAATTGCAAATTATATATTATAATTTATAAATACAATTTTAATTTAAAAGAAAATAAGTTACGTTAATGTTAACAAAAGTATAGAACGTTTGTTGTAATGACGTAATTAGGAAACAACGGAACACGTCATCCATGATGTCGTTTTTCAAAGTTTTGATTCAAATCGTGTGACGAAACCGTGAAAAACCTGTACGTCTCTTCACCAGTACATCAAGTGGTCTCCCTGGTAGGCATACAGGTTTCATTGCAAGCAGTTGCGTTTATTATAAACTAAAAAAACTATGGAATATTTTAATGGTTTTTTTTTCAGGACAGAAATAAAATTAGGTATTTTGTTTCCTATTCATAAATTTGGTTATTGAAACGAGCGGTGTGTGGTGAACTGTTTCAAGGTAATATGGGTTTTGCTCTGTGCTATACCTAATCGTTTGCTAGTTCACGCATCGGCCACTTAAATGTAAAAGTGCATTTGACATCAAGCACGTGTGTAATGTGTGCTTTTGCGACACTTCATCACACGCCACTGACTGAAACATAAATTTTGTCGTTGAAAATTGTCAAAACCACCTATAAGAAGCCTCCTGCTTACGATATTTATTCTCCTGTAAAACAGTGTTTCTTAACCTGGGATCCGCGGACGCCTGGAGGTCCGCGAGTATACGTATGAGGGTCCGCAGTCTCATCTCTGGATCATTTAACAAAAATAAATAAATGCCACCAAAAGTCTTGTAATCGCTACGCTTACTTAGCACGTGCTTGTTTTTTTTTATTAAGGGGGTCCTTGAAAATTGTGCTTGACTTCCTAGGGGTCCGTGGCTGAAAAAGGTTAGGAAACGCTGTTTTAAACTATATTGGCAATGCTTTATCTTTTGTGGACAGATTGGTGTATTAAAAACCTATCTATGGGCACTTATTGCGCGAATCTTGTTTACGTTATTTTCATCGCCGTCGCAATGCTTTCTTTGCGTCCAGATGTAAAATATGTAATACCGAGGTGTTAAAAATGTTTACCAGGGAGACACCACAAGCCAGAAGATCGTTTCGTAACGAGTTATGGCAAGGGGCTTGGGATGAGGGAACACTAGCCCGCAAGTCGCCGGCAACTCGTGCTTCTCCATAATGTTTTACAATTAAGCTGCTAGACGGAAAAATACAGACTTAGTATGTGTGGTAAATCGGAAGGGAAAGAGTATAGATTAACTGCTCAAGCTTGGTGCTCAAAAGATTCACAGCGCTTAAAGGCTGGTACAGTTCCTTACACATCGAGTCTTGTAATATTTCGGCCCTGCAATGAGCGTTCGTCGCTACACAGAACGCACAGGTTGTTTTCCGCCTGACGATGAAGTACTTTTACGTACTTTCGTTTGAACGTGACTTCGTTTGTAGCAAAAGGAATGGATTATAATGGTATGTTCAGTTTAATTTTCTTAATTATTGAGGTACAATATAAGTGCAATACTTTTCTAAACTAATTTACTTGGAATAATTTATGAAATCACTTTTAAGCAACAAGATTTTCAGTGGGTCCTCGAACTACTTATTTTTATGTTTAAAAAAAAATCACTTGTTTTCAATGTGACGCGCAATCACAACTATACGTCTCATGCACAAGCCACACCACACTCCACCTTGCTTGAAGACTCCTATCTCGACCGGCTGATCAAAACTGTGTTGTGGTAGTGCACGAATTCGCTTCACTCGGAAAATAAAGCTGCTGTGGACCTAGTTCTGGCATTGTGCTAAGGTGTATTCTGTTAATGTCCACAGAATAACGGGAAGCCACTGCGAAGTCACCGCATGTGTTTCCTATCGCGAGATGTTCTTCATGAGCATTTGAAATGTAATCTTAAAACAGTGGAATTAGACTAAAACAAACGTGAAAATTATTTAATCACTGAAAATATAAGTGTTAAATATTAATGTAAAAAATTTAAACTGGAAATACTTCATTTTAATTAGGTAAAGGCTATTCATTATGTTGATAATTGAAACTATAAATCTCTGGGTGCTAACGTTTAATATAGTCTGCTGATTTCCCAGTCATTAGAAGCATTTAAAGAAAATTTTAATTTGGTAGCTCTATTATCTCTGTATTTTGTGGTATAACTGATTAAGTTCACAAAAACACTGACTTTCATTAAATATTGACGTATCACCTGAAATTCTTATTAAAGATACTTTTAGAATTCATTGACCTGTAAACTTTTAAATGTTATTATAGAGTCTTTGATAATACATACCTCTGTGCATCTGTCAAATGTACAGCACATCTCTGAAATGGTTGGGATTGTTCGTATACCGGTCGGGATCGAATAACGGCCTTGTGCCATGTCGCCAGGTCTTTTTTAGTGTGCATATAGTTACCCATTTGTCCATAGCTGCAAATTAACATGTCCATCTATAAAATTCGATGACCAGAGCCTAGCCCAACATAAATTATCTCCAGAAATTTTCTGGCATCAGGCGATATAGTTGCACCGGCTTTCCAGAAACTGGAAACTTTAGTGTATATATCTGATGACAAGGTGTACTTCAAAATATTCTATATACACATTAATATTGCAATTGGGTAATGCCCAAGTAATCTTCAACTCGGTAAAACAGTATTTAACATTACAGAGGTAATACAGTCGGTTATACAGCGAACTCCAGAAAAATTGCATCACTGACGAGCAAAACGTTGGATCTTTATTCGCCAATCAGTACCTAGTACTCCATTCACGAGCCAACAGTCCAGTCAACAGGTGACATTTCACAGCATTTACTATCCAATGAGATGCAAGACCCATTGATACAGCCTCGCACAGGTAACCAGAGAATGGGCACGCCCACATGAAAGGAACCGGCATGCTAGTTCGTCTCCGTGACTTGATGAAGACTCTGCAGATGGCTTCTCTTTGTTGTACACATAGGCGAACCGGGTTCGATTCCCAGTGGGGTCGCTCCCGGATTTTCGCACGTGGAAGTCGGTCCGGAAGATGCCGCTGTTCAATGGGTTTTCTATGGTATCTCCCGTTTCCGCCACCCTTTCATTCCGGCGCTGCTCCATACTCGCCTTTCTTCACCCTCATCGGCTCTTGAGTCCTAGATGTTAAGAGGCGCCCAAATGTCTCAACTCCACTCGAGTGAGCAGGGCGTTATGCGGTCGAGCCCCACATGTCGTAAGACTCGCGATGTTTCCCAGTCTCTAAGTGTTGAAGAAGGAAGGGNGGGAAGCGGCAGAGAGAGGGGCCCCGCGTGTGGCGGGCTGCGTGTGTCCCCTGGCCAATGCGATGCGCGGATAGCAGGGGGAGGAGGCGTCGTGCTCATCAGGCGCCGGGATGCGCAGGCGCCACTGTCTTCCCCCTCCCCCCGCGCGGCGCCTATCTGTGCGGGGAGCATCTCCGGCGCGGGGCGCAAGCGCGAAGACGTCCCTCCTGCCTGCGTGCTCTTCATTGGCGCCGCCCGCACCCCGGGGCGGCAGCTCATCCGCAGGCAAGATGGCGGCCCTGCCCGCGAAAACGCCTCTCACATAAACTGGACTCGCAACCCTCCGTTGAATCCGTCAGTCGTCCGTCTATTCGGGAGTCATCCGTCTGTTGTTGCCGTCAGTCAGTTGAAAGCGATACACAACAATCCGTCGTCCGGCAATCCTCGTCTACGGCAAAATTTCCGCGTGACAACTAAACTTCGCAATCTTTCTTTGGTGGGAAATATGTTTTGGTTGGAAATACATTTTCAAGAAAGAAACATTTTTGGGCAAATATTTTTTTTTACGTGATATTGATTAGTACTGTAATTTTTTTACATTTAAAATTCTTGAACTTGCTACCAAAGAAAAATAATCACAGATCCACCGCCTTGCATTTTATTTCAAAAAGGGTATCAATATCTAAGGAATGTTGTCAGACGGCGGTAGCTCATCCATCCGTTCGGATGAACACGTTTGACGGATGGGTGGATAGAAAAAAAAAAGTTACCCTACGATTGGTTGAAGATCACGTGACTGGCGGACGGACGGGTGACTGACGGATGCGACGGATGGTTGTGAGTCCACCGTTAGTCAGGGACACCATTTTGCTAGAGTGTGAGGCTGGAGTTCGCGGAATAAGCGGCTATTTTCACCTCTGTATACTTGCGTATTCTGTGGCCTGTTCATGCAGCACATATAGTTCCACCTTGTTACCGTGAAAAAAAATATATATATGCACTCTAGACTGCAATAACCTAAGTGCACAATCGCAGCTTTCCTTTTGGTTATTGTCCACGTGTCTTTGTGGGAAGACATTTTCTATCTCGACTGGGCCAATCTGAATTAACGACCTCCGATACTGAACGATCCTGATTGGCGAGGCATCCACTTACGAAGTGAGACAATTTAAAATCATCCAGTCATGGAAGTGTATTTGGGCGCAGGTGTTTTGGAGTAGATACAAGTAGTCCTGAAATCGTTTCACGGAAAACAGGTGTCCCTATACATATGTACGCAGAAACGAAATGGCGCTTTGGTTTCTTTGATGTGGGCATACGCGTTCTCTGAATGGCTGTGCTAGACTCTGGGAACGGGCATTTTAACTGGATGGCTACTGAACACTGCAAAAGGTTTTCCTATTGGAAATTACGTCATTTTGCTGGCGTGTACGGCTTGAGTTCGCGGTGTAAACAGCTGTTTCACCTCTGTATTCTTAAGGGCGCTGCCTACCGGCGGGCAGCTGCGAAATTTATATAGGAAATCCTACGTTAAGGAGATTTCACCCCAGTGCGTTAATTTCAAAGATAGGTGTTCCAAACCAAATGTGTTTTGCGCCAATTTTTTTAAAATGAGAATATCCCCACAAGCGTATATTTTCATTACAGATAGGCAGTATGTGCTTTTTTTGTAAAACATAAATTAAAAAAAAGTCTTGCAATCAGGCTATATATATATTTTATGGAAACATCTCCTCTGTAGGAAACTTCTCCTAAAAAAATCGTGACGACTAGATTTTCTTTGAAACGCCTATCTTTATAAATTAATGCACTAAGGTGGGATCCCTAAACGTGGGATTTCCTATTTAAATTTAGCAGCTGCCAGCCGCTAGGCAGTGCCCTTAAATAGGACTTCTCAGTGGCGTGAGTCAGTGCGTCGCCATGCTGTTGCGCACGGGCAACGGGGATGGAGAGATTTGGGCGGCTCTCAGCATCGAGGCGATGAGGGTGAAGCGAGGTGAGTATGGAGTGGCGCCGGAATGAAAGTGGCGGGGGAAACGGGAGATTCCTGAGAAAACCCACTGACTAGTGGCATCGTCCAGCACGATTCCCACGTGCGAAAATTCGGGTGACTCCACTTGAAATAGAAACCCGGTTCACCTAGGTGGGAGTCAAGTAGTCTGTTCACTACAGCACCGCGGCCCCCTGCTGCGAACAGTACGAAAGTTGAGGTACACGCCATTCACGGTACAGTGAGCACTATCGAAATCAACCTTTGACAAAAAGTGTTTATACATCTGCCACACCGGCAAGCAGGCTCCCAGTCAGATGGCAGCTAATCAAGAACAATAGTCCCAAGTCTCTATACGTTGTGTTGCGAGTGTAATGTTTAAATTAATAACAAACCAAGTTGGCGTATTTATTTATACATTTCAGAGTACGAACCAGCATATTGGCGAAAGTTCCTAACAACTCCACGCTTTCACTCACTTGACTGACGCATAAATAAATGCATATGGCCCGTGACGGGTTGCACGGTGATAGGGTGTGAGAAGAAGCCTGGAGAGTGGCACCTTTGATCGTTGCCCAGCGTCAGTAAATGGTTGGTGATGGTCGTAGCTGACACCCTGGGTGCAACAGTGGCCCTAATCTGTGCGGTGGTCGCCGTCCGATCAGCAATGGCTACTCATCTGATGTGGCGGTCCAGGTGGGAATCCGTATGCCGCTGCCGTCCGGAACCAGGTTGACGAGCATATCCATCATCGTTAGATCACCGGTAGCAGATAATTCACATCCTACGTGTTGGTAAATTATTCGGAAGGACCATCCAACCTCCCTCAGGCCCACAATGCACCCTCGTTGAAAGTCCGTTAATTGGACTAAGTGTGTTCGTTCATGACGTCGTGGCCTGTCTACAATGCTTGCTACACACAGGCCGATGCTTAAAAGAAAATACTACTCTTTCGCCGAGTCAATTACAGTTGTATTGGGCTCAGCGGTGTTATGTCTGGTATGCGGTTTCTACTCTGCCCACAGAACAGCGCTGTTAATCATTGCATGTACTGCTATCTGTCAGTGGCGCGTGCACATATGGTGTTTTTACGTCACTGCTTTAGTGGCGTTCATTTTTCGTATCTAGTAAGAAATAATGCTCATGGAAAATATCATTAAAATGAGTGCGCACAAATACGTTTCGCTGTCCCGTAGGTGTTATTTTCTAAACAAAGTTAAGCTTTTTTCTCATGAGGTGGAGGAATACGCTGAAAGTGAAAATTTAATCAGGGTTTCAGAAAATTTGTAAGTAGTCATGAATGGACGACATAGTCCATTCCCTGTAACTTCCAACTTTTCTGAAGCCCCACTAAACAGACCTACTTACAGTATATTCCTCTCCATCTCTTGCAAACAAAGCTTAACCATGTCTATGAAATTATACCAAAAGGACCACGCACTACATTCTTGCGGACTAAATGTAGTAACATATTACATAAGGACTACTTCTTACTAGGTATTACCAACACATGTATATTCTTCCTGTTTTTATTCTTATTATTTATAAATTAAATATTATAATTTATAGATAAAATGTGAGTAAAAGTTCAATTTAACCAAAAATTTTTATGATAACACAAGTATAAAACGCGTATGATACATGAAATATTTAAGAAACAACCAAACATTTCATACATGGTGTGTTTTTTTTTTCAGAGGTTTGATTTGAAAAGTGTGAATAAACCGCGAATAGACTATACTGAAAATGTTAAAGACGATGGGCTAGTAGCCCAGGGAGAGCCGGGGAATGTCTGTGGGCGACAGCTGATAGTAGGAGACGGTGCCAGCTAGGGCGTGGCGAAGGGGGGGACACAGGATGTGCGCCCTTGGCAGTGTCGGAACAGCGTGCTATTCCTGAGGCCGTAACGCCCGCCTTCGCCGCTGCTCAAAGCGCTGGCACGTGCATCGCGGAGCTGTCACAACCACCGACACTTCCTTTATGCTTCCGGGAAATCATCAACGACGTTCACTTCGCTGCACCGTCCCGCCTTCGGTCCGAACCCAAGCCCTCAGCTTCCAGGCAACACAAATTTTCTAAAAATTGCTTCAAAACGTATAGGAGTTACTTTACGTCAGAAACATTTCTAAACTGGGTCTGATCACAATAGATAGCTAATATTTTTTCAGTGAGTGAAGTGAGCGAAGATATTTGGAAGACATCGAGGTCTTGAGAGCCGATGAGGGTGAATCGAGGTGAGTATGGAGCAGCGCTAAAATGCAAGGGCAGGCGAAACGGAAGATCCCCGAGGTAACCCGCAGATCAGCGGCATCATCCGGCCAAATTCCGACATGCGAAAATCTGGGAGCGACCTCGCAGGAATCGAACCCGTTTCGCCTAGGTTGGAGGTGGCTAGACAAACCACTAAACCACCACGGCACCATATTTTAAAGGTTACCAAAAAAAAAATTATTTTGTTACAATTTATATCCAAGTCAGTGGTCAAAAACCATGTTTGTTAAGGTATGGAAGTTCTAATTAAATAAATTAGTTAATTATCATTTCGTACTATTATTTACAATAAATACAAACGAAATTATCTCGACACAACATCTCACAATAAATTGATATTTCTTGCTATAAATGAGTAATAAATTCAATCAGTACAATTTACAATTACCTCGAAGTAATTAATGTAATTAAATAACTAAAATCAGTCATTATAGACAGTGTATCAAAACCTAATTAATTATTTTATAAACTGCTAGTCCATACATGACAGTTCCAATAATTATAATAAAGTCCGTATCACATGCACAAACAGTCCCGCCTCACTTTAGTCCAGGTCTCAACAGTCCACAATGATATAGAGTTCCCCGAGCGCCTTCAAGCGCAGTCACCTTCACTCTTTGGGTTTCGCACCCTCTCTTCCGTTCATACCACAAACATCTCGTCCGCCGTCGTCTCGCAGTCTCCCGTCGTCGTCCTTCCTCTTCACAGATGTCCCTCGCCGCACTCATCTTCGCGTAGTTACCGCACACAGGAAAATACTTCTACCACACGACTCCCGACCCTTGGGCCGCTGCAGTATTTATAGGGTCATAGGCCATCGCCCAGAAATTTCTCTAAATTGTGCGTGGCACTGAGGGTCCTAGTTCCCAGAATACTTTTGCGTATCCTCTAAACTCGTCGCTTTTCCGGAAGGAGGAGGAGGGGCTGTGACGCCACGCCGGTCAGGTCAGCTGTCGATTCCCGGCAACTCGACGACGGGACTGCGAGTG
>NQII01001275.1:469749-582427 GCA_002778355.1 Clitarchus hookeri
AGGTGGGTCACCCCCCACAGAGCCGAGTTCACGTATACTGCCACCACCCCATGAGGCAGTAGGCTCTTAACAATTTCTTTGTGACTACGTGGTTTGCCTATTGTTTTGCATTCGAGTTTATCGTTAGTATCCGAAATCAGAATATAACAAAAAATTCAGGCTTAACTGCAGCTCAATTCAGGCATGTATCTCAAATAATTTGTTTTACATCATTGCTGTAACTTGAAAATACAACCTTGAACTGAATACTGTATCTGAATATATCGTACATATTTAGATAATATTTGGCAGAACTTATAATAAAAACATTTCATTATTTCTACTATAAAATAATACTGTAATTGTTTTATTTGTTTCAAATTGTTAATGGAATTGTATTACAAAGTATTAATTTATTTCTTAACACCAAACGTGCTTCTCTTTGGTAAATATCCTATAGAGACATTTTCTAATTTTTTTCGTAATTTAAATTGTACGCAATAAGCCTAGTATTAAATTTATATCTACTTTAAATAGTACATATTTTCACAAAATGTAAGTCACTGTTCCTCAACTTTACGTAATGAAATTCAAATAGTGTGTTTTTATACCTTTGTGGAGCACAAACAAAATAGTTACCCACGCATCATTGCGGAGAGAGAATTTTCTCCATTATCGAAAAATGATGGGGTTGAGCGTATTTCCTTTGATTTTACTAGGGAACATTATGGAGTTCTCACATTTAGGCCTCAATATGACCCATCTACAATATGCATAATAGCACAGCAGAAAGGAAGAAGTTACGACGTTCTGTATTTCAAAAGGCCGTTATTTGAAAATTTGTTATCAAACTGATTTTTCAGGTCATGTGCGAAATGTGCAGACAAAATTTTCACCATAGTTTGGAAAATATCATTATATTTTTTGAGGAACTAAAAGAAAAAGAAAACGGATTCCTGGTCTTTCTATGAGTGAGTTTCTTTCATATATGTAACCATATACACTCTGACACCTATGTGTGCTTCCAAGGACAAGCAAATTGCCTTTCGTTTGGAAATTTATAAGCAAATAATATATGTACACAATTGTTTTGTAGCTATTTAGAAAAAGTTTTGTTTACTTTCAAACCACAATAACATTTATTTTGCTAACATCTTGGTCTCGTTTGATAGCAGCAGCAAACATCGTTCACGGTTACTTCCAACTGCTCTGAAACACTGCCAAAGTTATATTTCCAGGATATTCCTCCGCCTTAGGCAAATATGACTGAACGAAATATAGTAAATTACACCACACACCGCATTCGTGCGCATTCAGTGTAATAAGATTTTGCAAAACAACTATTTCTTACAAGGCATTACCGAAATTTTCTCACTGTTTTGTTTCAAATCAATTATAAATGAAATATAATAATTTATATGTAAAGGAAACCTAAATAAAAGTTTTATTTAACCAAAAATAAGGTACTTAAGTATAAAACGCTTGTGATATAACATATTTAACCAAATACGTCTTACATGGTTTGATTATTCAAAGCTTTAATTTAGAAAAGTGTGTAGAAACTGCAAATAGACTATAAAAGAGCATGTATCTGCTTTCCAAATTTTTAAAGTACAATCTAGAATCTGTCTATCAGACGCTTAAAATATTTCTCTAGTAATTTTTTTAAACACTGGTATCTTTTCTTTGTAAAATCTGAAAAGTTTATTCCAAAAATATTTTGTTAGCGATGTATGAGTTGGCAAGCTATTAATTAATTTTTTTACATATACGAATCCGAAGTATGATTATAAAAATTTTCAGCAACGACATAAGCCACGCGTTTCACTTAAATTAGCCCATCGTAAAAACACTGGAAAATTATACTAGCAATACTTTGCTTCTATGGAACTATACAAAATGCACTATAATTTTATAGCATGTTAAAACACCTGTAGACTTTTTTTTAAGAGTATTTGATCTCGCGAATGGCTGATGGGTAATAAAAAAACTTTCTGTGTTCCGAAATACCTGGTTTGAACACGGACACGGTGTATCATAAGGCATTTGCCAGAAGGGTGGAGCGGGGAATTTTCGATGGGTTTACAAGTTTCTCCCTCATTTGTTTTTTTCACTTCCTACTGTTTTCAGTCCGGTCAGGTAAAAGACGCGTCCCCTTTCGCCGGGCAAAGTAGCTGTTTTATTTACAAACAGCTTCAGTCCATTATGTTAAAAGTTAGCAGGTTGCTAACTTGTTGATGGTCACTCGGTTTAACAAATACGAAGTTTTGCCAATGAGACGTGAGACCCTTATCCCAAACAGGAACTCATAAATCGTAGGTCGGAGACCAACACATCTTTGCTTCTATGTATAGTCCATTCCCGGTTACTTCCAACTTTTCTGAAGCCCTGCTAAAGTTATACTTACAGGATATTCCTCCCCTCATACAAACAAAGCTTAAAGAATTACACCTGAGAGCAACGCACCGCATTCGTGCGCACTCAATGTAATCATATTTTGCATACGAACTACTTCTTACTAGACATTACCAACACACCTATTTTCTCTAGGTTTTTATTCATATTAATAATATAATATTATAAAGAATATGTAAAATATAAGCTAAAGTTATATTTAACTGACCACAATATTCCGGCACTCGATAGTCCGGCAGACCCAATAGTCCGGCACTCATCAGAACACGGTTAGCATTGGCAGTACAGTCGGACGCGTTCGGGAGATATCGGAACCGTTCGGCGTCTTGCCAGTCACAAATTGTTTCCGCGGGGTCAGCCATCTTAGCTTCGTGCTAGTAACACTACGAATCTTCGTTTACGTATACCTTCAGTTACAGTATGTATGTATGTACTGTACTTGCATCAATGCTCTGCTGTTTTCTTTTACAGTTATTTACTAAATCCATTGTACTCTATCAAAGTTTGGCTATTTGTGTCTGTCAAATAGACTACAGCACAGTGAAAATTTCAAACTTACAGTGAATACGATTTGTAAACCGAACAAAAGTGCGCCTAAAACGGCAAAACGCAAACATGTGACGTTGACAATCCACCAAAAACTGGACATCATAAGAAGATTGGAAAAGGTGAGAACCGAAATAATATTATGAGTGAATTTAATATCACATCTTCAACTGTATACGATATTAAAAACAAAAATCAACAGTTGGAAAAATTTGCGTCACAATCTGCTTCTGTTAAAAGTCTACTTATTGATGACCATAAATTGTTCCCACCCAAAATTTACAACGCGGATGAGACTGGACTGTTATGGCGGGAGCTGAGGAGTCCAGTGCAAAGGGTTTTAAAAAGAATAAAGACAGAATAACTCCCTTAGTGTGTGGAAACGCTTCAGACGATCATAAAATGACTCCGTTTGTGATTGGAAAGTGTAAAAAGTCAAGGCATCTAAAAAATGTGACACATTTGGCTGTTATTTACGGTGCTCAGACTAATATCTGGATGACAGCCGATTTGTCAAAGACTGGTTCCTTCATCATTTCGTTCCAGCTGTGAAAGAAAATTTTGAATCACCAGGGCTACCTCAAGATTCAAAGATTGTTCTCGTCCTCGAAAACTGCTGAGCTCACCCTCCAGAATCTCCTCTTGTGTCAGGTAATATTTGTTGCACATATCTTCCTGCCAATGTTACGCCACTAATACAACACATGGACCAAGGGGTGATACAAAATTTCAAGTGCAACTGCAGAGGAATGTTTGTGCAGAAACTGCTGAGCTCAGATTGCAGCGTCAAAGATTTCCAACGTAATTTTGACATTAAAGACGCTATTTGTACAGCTGCAATCGCTTGGTCCGATGTAAAAAATATAACATTGCACATGGCCTGGAGAAAATTATGGCCTGAACTGGCCGAAGAAACCAAGATGGAGAAGGATGAAACTGATGATGAGCCCACAACTGACCACTCTGAAATTTTAAGGGCGATAATTGTGCTCCCAATAATGAACTGATTGCCCTATCAGTAGAAGAAATTGATAGATGGATCGACATTGATAGAAATGTGCCTATCGAAGGAGAACTGACTGACGATGTAATAATGAAAAGTGTTTTCAGCCCACAAGATACATGAGAAACTGAGAGTTATGAAGAAGAAACGCCTACAACTCACATCTCTTGGGCTGAGGCTTCGGAAGCCTTAAACACCTTTGTAAAATTCGCAGAGAGGAGCCATCAATACGACATTGCTAAAGTTATGAATCTCCACATTATACAAAATAATTTTTCTAAAAAAATAACTCCATCCAAGAAATAAGTTAACATACCTGCAATGTTTCAGAGGGCTCAGAAGAAAATTCAAGCTATCCCATCAGTCTGACATGTTCTACGCCCTCGACATCATCAGGCACCTATTCTATGCCTTTAGAGTGTGATAATTCATAATAGGCCTACACAAATGATTTATGTACACTGTATTGAACTTTGATAAACTTGAGCCTTAAACTTATTTAACGGTGCAGTACAGTACAGTATGTATATTTGATTTTTAATTCAATTTTGTTTGTACAGTACAGTACTTCATATGTACTTTTATTTTTTTTTATACTGTAATATCTTCTGTTGTGTTTATTAAATAACAATTATTAGTTTTTGTATGTTAAAACTGTAGTTTTTATTTATATCCCCTTGTTTAAACCAGGTTCTTAAAAATAATCTTGATAATCCAGCATATTTGATAATCCGGCATTGACAGATACCTGAGCATGCCGGATTATCAAGGTCTTACTTTACTTGTATTTTACCAGATATATAAATCGCCTGTGATATACGAAATATTTAGGAAACAACCGAAGACATCATACATAGGATGTTTTTGCAAAGGTATGATTCAAAAAGTGGGAAGAAACCATTAATATACTATACCTACATATGTGTACCTTAATATACTCTATGGCATATTTGGCGGGTGTAATAATTTTTCACGAGAAAACTTTAATTGTACAAGCCATGAAAATATGTTCTTTTTAAGTGTCAGTATTTTTATAATTATATATATATTTGGTTATCGGAAATCAGTTTAAGAAGCTCACCAATGTATTTTCTTGTTATACGTCACTGTTTTAAGCAAGAAATAAATACATAACAGAGTATCTGATCACGATTGACACAGCCGCTAGTAGCGTCCAGCCAATGGTTGCACACGATGACCACCGCTAAACAGGCCACATGGTGGCCACAAACAAGCAGCATAGCATCAATTATACTGATCACATCATGCTAGCGCGTAAAGTCTGTTCACGGTAAAGTGAGCACTTTTGAGGCCCTAGTTACGTTTTTACTTTCAGCCATATTTCATTCTTTAACAACCTTTTCGAATAAATATCGACATGTAAGTAATACACACAGTGTGTATGTTCCATTGCATCAAGAAATTAACGCCTAAGGCTAAAATAAAGTATATTTATTGAATATTATTCCAAATGAGAAGGCTTTTCGAAGTGATCATTTTACCGTGAATAGTCTATAACAACGTTTACTGTAGCTGATGTACGAGTGAGTAACAAACCGCGTTCTGCTGTATCGTCCGATACCACCTGTCCCATGAGAAATAATTACCTGTCGCCACTGCCAGTCGCAGCGGAAGCGGTTTCTGCTTTCAATAAAACTATTCTGCGTGATTATTAAAAAACCAAGGGATGAAGAAGAAAACATAAGTACTTCAACCTGCAAAGGGAATATAAGCATTTGGCTGCTTCGGCTTCGAATCTGAGATAATACCTATTGTGGTATCTGCTGTGCGTATCCCCAAATACAGGCCAAGCCAACACCCGAGTAAAATAACCATATATAGTGTGGGTGCTGGAAATGAAACGACCTGAATTTTCCTCATACGGACCGGGAAAATGTGATGGTTCGTTTGAAGACAGGTCATAACCTGTCTTCAAGTGAACATTCAATCAAGTGAACGCTTTGTTTACTTTTTCAACAGGAGCGTAGTTTATCAGAAATGCCCACGAGGACTCAAGGGTTGACAAGAAGACTTCAATAGCACAATGGGCATGATATTCATTCCTTGATATGATATAGGCCTGTAGTTCCATTCGCGGTTAATAACAACTTTTCTCAAGCCCTGCTAAAGTTCTACTTTCCGACTATTACTCCGCCGCAGCAAACTAAGCTTTGAACAAGTCTAGAAATTTACACCAATGGGATAGCGCACGCATTCGACTTCAACAATATTTTGCATGAGAACTATTTATTACTACGTAATTCCAACACACATATTTTCTCTCTGTTCAATTCATATTAATTAGAAATAAAATATTATAATTTATATACAAACTATACAGGTTTGTCCGCCTAACGTGGAAACCCCCAAAATTTCTGCAACGGTTGCAGATCAGGAAATGCGGTTTTCGCTAAATGAAATTACGTACGGAGGCAAGTAATTTGCCGCAAAGGGACTATTCGTAACACGTGTATGGACAGAAATAATTAAACCACATACGATGTTTCCCCTGGAAACATATATTTATTTCAACGGCATCTGGAAGAGCATGCAAAGAGGAATTCAGTGATATAGCATTTGCAATGGAAAGTAACATAGAAATGCCAAGAAATAATGTGCAAATATGATCAAGTTAGGTGGGCCGGTAGCATGGGGCAGTTGAACTGTACTCACAGCTGTAAGCAAGCAACACTCATCCTGGCGAGACCGCTTCCCAATAACAGCGTAACATTAGTCCCCGTAATATGTTATGTTAAGTGTTATTGCAGCGTGTGGCTGTACGTACTCAATGAAGTTCACGAATGAGGAAAAACTGGACGCTCTACTTATTAACGGTGAGTTTGGCAGAAATGCCAAGCAAGCCGTCCAAATGAATGCTGAAAGGTATGCTAATCGGACACCTATACCACGGCATACGGCACGAAGAATTTGTACACTTCTCTGGTGACGAGGTGATTGATATTTCACAACATGAGTGCGACTAAAGACTGCTACGGGCAAGACGCCACAACACTGTGTGTTGGCACGTGTCAATGCAAACCCCCACGTGGGTACGCGAGAACTTCCCAGGTTCGTTAGAACAAGTAAAAAAATATGCTACGCCAACGAAGATTCCATACATATCACGTGACTCTTCATCGGGCATTGCATGAAGGTGATTTCCAGCAGAGTGTTCAGTTTTGTAGAATTGTTCCTGTGTCTTTTATGAAGAACAAACTATTTACAAATGAAGTGACCTTCATAATCAATGGGCACGTTAATTTACGAAATATGCACTACTGGACGATGGAGAATTGCGTTGGTTACGGCACGTGGAGCACCAATGACAGTGGAAAGTGAACGTTTGGTGTGGAATCGTTGGAGACCACGTCATATGGCCATACTTCATTCAAGGGACAATGGCTGGCTGTACGTACGCCCATTTCCTCAGAGAGATCTTACCGACACTTTTGGAAGACATGCCGCTCGATATACGTCGTGATATGTGGTTTCAGCATGATGGTTGTCCTACACATTTTGCTTTGGTGGCGAGACAAGTGTTAAATTAAACGTTTCCAAACCGGTGGTTAGGGCGTAGTGGTGTTTCAAGATGGCCAGCTCACACCCCTGACCTCATATTTCTCGATTTTTTTCCTGCGGGAAACACTGAAATAAAAGGTGTACAACATGGTTCCCACGACGCCAGAAGACATGCAGGAACGCATTGTGGCAGCTTGCAGAGGCAGAAACACTTCAGGCTGCTCGTTGCTAGCTACATGTACGTTTACAGATGTGTATTGCTGTCGATGGTAAACACATCGAGCACCTGCTGTCAAAAGATCTAATGTGAAGCGTTTCAACCATAACTGTGGTCTTTTGTAGTATTCATGCGGATGCAATTGCACTTCTCCTTAGGTTGGTTTGTTCTATTTTGTTGTGTATCATTACGCACTCGTTACTCAGTGCAGCTAATGACTAGGAAACAAATCTCCTGAATTAAGTTGGCATCTGAATAAAATGTAAGATATTGATATCAGACTTGCACTCACATTGCCCGTCTTCCTTCCGCTATGGTGCTCTCCTTCGTCCAATATCGCATTCAGTGCCCCTTACCCCATTAAGGAAAGTGCAACGCTGCTATAAGGAAACGGTCTCGCCCGGATGAGTCACGGCGGGTGTTGCTTGCTTACAGCTGTGAGTACAGGTCAACTGCTCCACGCAACCGGCCCACTTAACTTAATCATATTTGCGTATTATTTCTTGGCGTTTCTATGTTACTTTTCATTGCATATGCTATATCACTGAATTCCTCTTTTTACGTACTTTCAGATGCCATTTTATGCATTATTGTTTTAGAGTCATTAGTATAACATTGTGTCAATATTTTTATAACAGTTTCTTATAAGAGTTATATTTGTTATAACTGCGTAATAAATACAAAGCAGGCCCAAAGGTATTTTAATTTTGGTAACGTAATATTTGCCAAGAAACAATATTATTTTTAAATTATTCTAAAGTTTACTGTTTGTTATAGTAGTTGTTATGTTAGTCGTATCTTATATCTTTATAAAACTATAGATTAGTTACAAAAACGTCATTACTCTTTAACTTAAGTACAAATTCAAAGTGCATTATTTATTTAGGTAGGTACTAGGTATTGTTAATTTTATTATAACCTATTTTGGTTTTGCAAACATCACAGAAGCTAAGAAGATATTTGTTACTGACTGTGAATGGTTAACTTTAAATAAACAATTGGATGATTAAAAATATACATTTTTTGAATGAGGGGCTTTTGGTATTTTTTTTTATACCAAGGTATGAATTATTTAGATCGAGACCAAACTATAATTCATATCTCGGTTATAAAGTCCCAGATGGACACTATTTAATCATGAAGCGTTAAGCAACGTTGCCCTGATCATGGGAACGTGTTTCTATTGTTTAGGCCTTTTTTCCACACTGAAAGTCTATAAAAATATCTACATATATGGGACTTTGTTCCTATTCTGATAGTAAGAGTCGCTTGTCTGTTGGTAATTTTTTCCTGTTTATAATTTTGATTAAAATATTACTAGGCGACACTAACTTCTAAAATAGCGAGCGAAACGGGAATCTATCTGTGGCAGTTAATAAAGGGTCTAAACAGTTTTCACATTAAGTAGGAATCACGCCAATATAATATATAGGAGATTTTATATCACTTATTGTCTTTTATTAAAAACCTTAATTGGCTCTCCTGTAAAGTTGGCTATATGTCGTTTGGTAATTATTTCCTTTCCACTGTCGAATTATATATTTATGTGCAAGGTCTGTATGAGTTTTTTCGAGCATGAAATAATTTGTTTTGCCAATTGAATGTGTATGAATATTTCATTACGATGGAACACAAACTATTTGTCACACATCAAATATTAAATATTAATTTGCGTGAGCATACCCGTTCATAGACCATCAAAGGTAATGGTGAAAAATGAAAACACGAACGCAGAACAGTATTTACGAACATGAACCAAGTAAATCAGAAACACTATATGTTGGTTGAAATTTCTACTTACGGTTAAACAAAGCGGCGACGACGACAGCGATGAAATCATATCTCACAAACACATATGTTAATTAAATTTAATGAAAATTAATTTTTTGTTACTATATATACTGGAGAGCCAAAAAAACTAGTTTAGGCGTACATATGCAAATAACAGAGGTATGGAACCTATAAGAGTAACGTGATGCGGTCGGCAGCGCCTATATAAGACAACAAGCGTCTGGCAAAGTTGCTAGATGGGTTACTGTTGCTACAATGGCAGGTTATCAAGATTTAAGTAAGTTTGAACGTGGTGTTATAGTCGGCGCACGAGAGATGGGACAAAGCATCTCCGAGGTAGCGATAAAATTTGGAATTTCGCTTACGACCATTTCACGAGTGTACCGTGAATATCAGGAATCTGGTTAAACATCAAATCTTAGACATCGCTGTGGCCGAAAAAAGATCGTGAACGAACGGGACAAACGACGACTAACGAGAATCATTAAACGTGACAGACGTGTAACCCTTTCTCAAATTGGCACAGATTTCAATGCTGGGGCATCAACAAGTGCCAGCGTGCGAATTATTCTACGGACCATCATTGATATGGGCTTTTGGAGCCGAAGGCCCACTCGTGTACCGTTGTGGACTGCACGACACAAAGCTTTGCGCCTCGCCTGGGACCGCCAACACCGCCATTGGACTGTTGATGACTGGAAACACGTTACCTGGTCTGAAGAGTCTCGTTTCCAATTGTATCGGATGGATGGACGTGTACGGGTATGGAGACATCCTCATGAATCCATGGACCCTACATGTCAACAGGGGACTGTTCAAGCTGGTGGAGGCTCTGCAATGGTATGGGACGTGTGCAGTTGGCGTGAAATGGAACCCCTGATACGTCTAGATACGACTCTGACAGGTGACAGATACGTAAGCATCCTGTCCGACCACCTGCACCCATTCATGTATATTGTGCATTCCGACGGACGTGGACTATTCCAGCAGGACAATCCGAGTGACTCCAGGAACACTCTTCTGACTTTAGACACTTCTATTGGCCACCTAAATCACCAGACATGATCATTATTGAGCATATCTGGGATGCCTTGCAACGTGCTGTTCAGAAGAGATCTCCACCTCCTCGCAGTCCTATGGATTTGTGGACTGCCCTGCAGGTTTCATGGTGTGAAATGCCTCCTGCATACCTTCAGACATTAGTCGAGTCCATACCACTTCGTCTTGCGGCACTTCTGCGTGCTCGCGGGGGCCCGACACGACATTAGGCTATTATACCAGTTTTTTTTTGCTTTTCTGTGTAAAACAAAAATAAACATATATACAAAAAATTTTCCAGAATCACTTAGCAGACGATGGGAGGATGACGTCGCAAAGACGTCGCACTAAGGCGCGTAGCCCCCCCATCTCTTGCAGCCGGATGCCATAGTTATTTTCACACAAATTCCACTTGTGTGAGTAGCTGCTGCAGCCTCCTCCTGGTGGAGGTGAACTTCAGCATGAACATCCCTTATAGTCACCTCCTCTTCCTCATTCAGTTCAGCAAGGCGATCGCTGGACAGCGAGCATGGGGTGTACTCACTGCAGGGCACCGGAGGAGTACACACTCGTTGACGGCTCCAGCCGAAGAGGCGATGATGGTATCTGCCATGGACGGTGTAGGAGAGGAGGCGACAGTTGCTGGGGGGTGGTGCTGATGTGATGGCATCCCTCTCTGACATCGGCGGCGACGATGGTGAGATGTTCTGAGGAGGTAACCTGCTGCGATCATGCCGCATTAGGGGAGGTGATATCCACCTTTGCTGTGTTGGATGATGTCGCAGACAAGACATGCTGCGAATGCTAACTATGGTGAAAGGTGCTGGCTGAGGAGACCTGCCGTAGTCTGCCCAGTACCTCAAATATTCTTTAAATATACTGTTCTCCTCCAGCATGGCACGGAATGCGTCCACAGTGTTCAACATCTCGAGCAAGAATGATATTTTGTTTCCTGGTACGGTGGATGAGGGTTTGCAACGAGAGCAGGTCACAATGCATTGGACAGTCTGTGCGTCACAAAGTTCCAGGTTTTCAGCCGATGATGTAGGAGGTGTGCAGGTCTCAGCAAGCTGTGGGGATGACACATTGAGCAAGAGAAATGTCAGGTGCCAGGGAGGTGGGCCAGCCCCAAGCAGGTCGTGGTAGGCCCAGTCGAGTCACATGCACTCGGCTTCCTTAAGGAAAATCATAACAGCAAATTAATTTCAAGTTAGAAAAGATCACATGTATTCAATACTTTATACAGACATGCAAAAAAATAAATATGTATAGAGATGCCATAACTTCATGCACAGAAACACACAAGTGCGCATTATTATTTATCAGTAATGGATGCTTTTGGAATCCAACTGTCATGACTAGAATCAAAGCCAGCCCACCTCAGCAACAAGTTATTTCCTTTGCACTCCAACACTTTCTCGACCAAATATGTGTGTGGATACTTAGTAACTTGAATTTCTTTGGCGTAGAAACCTCCTCTGATAATTCTGCCTTCCATGTCCTCGAAATAGTAGGTCCTTGGTTCGTAATGGCGAATCTTGACAACCTTGTATATTTCCATGTTTCAGTTTCGAGTGAATGATTTTGCAAAGATTCTCTTCACTCGTGATATTCTGGCAGAGTCTACAACTTTCGACTTAGGCTTGTGAGTGTCCAATTTCTTCTCATTCTTGAATATGGTTATCCTTAACATCTACAGGCCTCATTAGTATAAATCGATGCACTTTACGGTTGTAATTCGATACCAGGTGAGGTAAGATGTCCAGCCACTTATAAATTCCTTGCGATGAACATTTTTTGCACATTTCATTCTTTAAAGTATGATTAAAGCGCTCCACCTTGTTCGCCTTCATACTGCTGGGTTTCGAGTAGGGGTTTATGCTATGTTTTAACACCAAGGCACGAAATTTAGGATTTTATAATTTCACTTCCACGGTCCATGTGTAAATTCTTGGGAGGTCCTTTGTCTCGCAAAACAGATTTCATTACATTTGACACATCTCTCACGTTTTTAGTTCTTAAGAGCGCTGCCCAAGCATACTTGCTGTAACTGTCGATGCCTGTTAACATATATTTGAATCCTTTATTCACACATGCATATGGTATAATTTCAATCAGATCTTCCTAATAGAAGTCTCACAAACCAAACATTAGCACTTTGCGACGAGGATAAAATCGTTGTGCAGGTTTGTGCAGCTCGCTTGCAATATGTGCATGACTTATTCTATGTATCTGTCTTTACACAGTTCTTTGATAATACTGTATATTTTATTAGCATGGTAATTAATTCCTGCTTGCTGAGAAGCAATTAGCAGATGCAGTCTGTCGACTATTTCATTAACATCGTCCCAGTAAATATATTTTGGACATCGATCATCTTATATATTTTTAACTTAGATCAAGACCAGAACCAACTGCATCTCCAATATCGGGAAACAAATGCAAAATATTGCCAAATTTCGGGTGTGTTTCATCCTTATATTCATTGCTGATCGGTTTGTTATCCTTCACAATTGAGAATTTGTAAGTTTCAGCAGCCGTTTATTCCGTTTTTTATATTGCGAGAATATCCAGTAGGGTTTGGTTTAAATAGTAGTTCATAAAGTCCTGTTGCCGGACGGATCACAGCATTTCCAACTTGTACATCATCATTGGCCAGGAAAAATATTTGTTTATTCCCCAAAAACCACTTTTTATTTCGTTTGTTTACACCATATGTACTTTCATTAAATGTAGATGTATAAGGTATCAAATAATTACGAAGGGAGGGGGTTCGATTACACATCTGTTCTTTTCTTTGTTTCCACATAAACAGCAGCAGGTCATCTTCATCTATGCCAGTATGTTTACGTTTCTTGCGATACTTGGGTTCGATATCCAGTTCGGTCTTCACTGCTACAGTCGATGGAGGTGGTGGTGCAGGTTTCATATTGTTGAGTCGCTCGGTAATAGGTTTAAAGGCTTCTTCATTAGCCATGTCACGTTCCATTCGGACACGATTGGCCAGTAAGTATTTTAAGCGAATGTTCTTAATCACTTTGTGTAAGTCACTGATGACATCAGATATCATACTGAATACTAAATCGTTTTGTTCCAGGTATATATAAAATTCTTGGGAGGTAATGAGTTCGAAAAAGTTGTCAGCAGGTTTTCAATATTATCGATGATGTTTTCTAGTGTTATTAGACGAGGTATTATCTTATCCAGAACTTCATCACTGCTGCTCTTCAATAGGTCTTCTATGCTTCCGAGTTTTCTGTCGATCAAAGTTTCTACATCCATGGTAATAACTGTGAGTTTAACAACCATATAATATATGCTACATTTAACATCATTAGTTGTTCTTTACAACATGCTTTGTAATAAAGTAATCAAACCTGCATTCTGGGTCTCGACATAAGCATTGTTAACACCATCATTGTCTTCCTTTGGATCGCTGACATTTTTAATTCGCTTCCCCTCGGCATTGCAGCTACCATCATCAATGGGCGAGAAACAGCTTTCCGTCTTTCGTTTCAGACCATTATGGCCATATTTTGAAATGACATAGCTCATCTTACAATGATGCATGATTATGAACTGTCCAAATTTTTGTCTGTACATCCCTTTAAGTAGGGTAAAATCTTTTACTATAACAAGGAAACCATGTGGATCTCTCCAACAATATGCAAACATCTCCTTAATTTTTTCAAATGGCATGTCTGTATTAACATGATCGGAATAAACATGTTGTCAGTTTAGATCATCTGTGCGAAACAAATCCTGCATATTGGCATTGCCATGTAGTAACTAATTTGGTATGCATGAGTAAGTTTGACAAGGGTAAAACGAATCCATTTCTACATGTCTGCCCATGCAAAAATATTCTTGAATCTACGACTATTTCTCATATGTTACATCATCGAAAATAAATACAGAGTTTGGTAAAGCTCTACTCGGAGGCACAACGGCTTCATTGTCATTACATGGAAAATAACCTAGTCCATCCACAGCCCACAGAATTTTGGCGAGACGCTCATACTTTGACTGTTGTACAGATTCCGAGTATAAGTACACATTCTCGAACCGAAGACCATCGAGTTCCATCCACAAACTTATCATCACACATGTTTTTACACAGTTTGAACGACTGGTTATGACGAAAATAAGGAGTCATGTGTGTCACAAGCTCCGAATGTTGTCTGGGGTTTTCCCATAAATAGGAGTGGTTTCAAAAAGTTGGTGGCGCACATCGCGAGCTGCAACTGGATCGGGAATTATGCTTGGGTATTTCTCAGAAATAGACATGTGTGTCTTTGCTCGCCCCTTGAGTCGAGACGATTGCCGCATGTCGCCAGAAATATTTTCTTAAGGAAAAGGTATGATGTTTGCCTGCAGCTGCGTATGACATGACTCTTCTCCCGAGCTGTGACTTGCTCGGGAATGTGACAACAAACTGTCCCTTCCATATCCACCCACCACCACCCTTCCTACCAATGCTAATAAGGAGCCTCGCGATTTCAGCATAACTCACTCTTTATCAGTCGCTTGTAGTCTGTACATCGAGTTCTCCTTCACCATCATACTGCATTTAATGCAATCTAGTGTGTTTGGGTTTGCCTTGCTGTTCGAGAAAGCACAGAGCTTAGAACCTCAGGTAAGTGTTTGATATTACTTTTCATTACGTGAGTGTCTTTCTTAAATGAACTTGTTCGTGTGCGATTTGTTAGTGGTTTTGAGGTTATGTTCGGGATTTTCATAATTTTTTGAACTGTATATGTGCTTTTTCATACATAATAATTAACATATTTGGATGAATGGCATGGTCATTCAGTCATATAGAGTGATCACTAGTTGAATTTAATTCTCACCCTTATGCATCTCGAATGTAGGTTCAAAATGCAATGAAATTTTTTTTATTGTTTTGACACGCGTAAAAAGAAATTTCATGGGTGATGAGATTCTAGGGGGGAGGGGGTGTTCATATTTCAAGTATTTTGCTCTACCAATCATTGTTTGTGAGATATAAGCAAAAATTAGTTTTTTTTAATATAATTTTTTTTTTTTAAGTATGAACAGTGTATTAATGAAATGATTCGTATATATAAACCCTAGCATTGTGAAAGCATATTTATCCGTCCTATACCAGGTTTAAATCTTGTGTAGCATTTTTTTTATTAGAAGTAAATTAATATTTTGAGTTTATGAATATGGTGGTGTTAGAAGATGTGATTTATATTATGTTAGCACTGACGTGCACACATGTGTAAACATACATGTGGCCATATTGATAAAAAAATTTAATGTTCTTTTGTGCTAGATTATAATTTTGGGAAATTGAGAAATTCATATGTTTTGATGTTCCTAGGGATCGCCTGTGATAGTATGCAAGTCCCTCCATCAAGTTGTGCGTGGCCTGTCGACTGACTGGAGCCAAGTTTGGAGTGCCAGTCCTTTATTTCTTCATTCCTATTTCTTTAAAGTAATTATTCGTTTCAATTGTATTTTTAAGCATTTTTGTAAATTTATTCATTACATGGATACTTATCATTTCCTGAACTGTTTTGTCCAGGATACATCTTCCATAGTTCGTGCATGTATATCGAGCGAGCTCCCTTCAAGGTTGAAGCTACTGTCTTCTGCCATTTGTCCTTTCTGCCCACGCCAAATCGCAGTGTAATATGAAGGATGCTAGCAATGCAGCCTATAATTGCTAGCCTAGTACACTGTTCGTCTTCCTTCTTCTGATATGATCTTAATGTTTCAATATTATTACATCTTGTCCCCTATGTCTCATCCTACCATTTAAATTAGTATGTGGTGGTATTACTAAATGTGTTTTGTGTCTTTTGTAGGGAATCATTGCCATGGGCAGCAAGGCATCCGGTGTCGTTGAGTCTTTCATGTCTTATCTTGCTTAGATTTCTTCATCTTTGGTGAGTATGTTACCTCCATCAGTGCTGCAGTGTTGGTTTTGTGATAGGACCTTTGCCAAATGTTGCAATGGCCTGCACCATGAGTGCAATTGTAAGCTCAACAACTCCTTCGAGGAAGAGTAGCATGTATGTGACAAGTGTGGGGAGATATTTGGTAGCATGGACAAACTGAATAATCACTTGGAAATATGCAAGAGAGTTGAGGGACAGGAGTCTGGTATCAGCTGCAAGTATTGTAATAAAGAATTATCCCGAGGTGATGCTACACAACGCCATGAGGTAAACTGTGGAATGAATCCAGACTGGTAGATTCTGGCATGTGAAAAGTGTGGAAGAACATTTTCAAAGGCAGGTAATATGAAGGCTCGCATTGCCAAATGCAATAGCCGTACTGCCCCACCACCAGCGAAGCGTCGCTGTGTTGACACATGAGCAAGCTTACATGTGCCAGCTTGCTTGATTGCATCAGAGGGAAGCTCTCGCTGCCACAGAGTAGTTGTTGGGGCTGGTGAGCCTAATGATAATGGATTCGTGGTTGCAGAGACGGCCCATCAGAGGTACCATGAAGACATATCCTGCAGAGAATATATCGAACCAAGCAAACAATATTTTCAGTTATTTAGAAGATATGAAAGACAAGATAATCAGTCAACTAGAACAGTAAATTGAAGACCAGGGAGCAGTTAAATTTAATATATTTTATAGAATGTGTTTATAGCAAGTCCGAACCTCATGATGAAGAATAAGACCAGCGAGCCTTCAAGATGAAAAACGCCCACTGTACAATTTCTCAGATATAGAGGATGCTGTGATATCCAGCATGGAGAAGATCTGCCAGGAGGAGGAGTACCAGGGAAAGGGATCGTAGTGGAGACTGTCAGCTGTGAAATGACTTCAGCTCAGAATTAAAAAGCTTGACCCACTGAGAGCTTCATTATTCATCGCCTTGCCACAAAGCATAAAGAACAAGAAGGCAGTGATTAATCCTCGTAACCAAGACAACCACTGCTCTAAATGGTCCAGCTTAGCATGATACGTGGAAGGAGAGAACCCACAACATGTAAACCAGTGATACCTAGAATTGGAGACGAAATACAACTTTGAAGGACTCAAGTTCCCCACACCACCGAGACAAATATCGATTTTCTAGAGGAATAATCCTGGGGCCAGTGTCAATATATATGATCTGGACGAAAATGAGAAGGTGGTCCCGATACGAGTTGCAAAAGAAGAGAATATCCACCACTTGTACCTCCTCATGATGATTACAGAAAACAAGAATTCTCACTAATGCTATATAGAATATTTCTCCTGCCTGGTACGTTTACAGGTGACATCACATGAGGAGAAGATCTACATCTGCAAGATATATCATAAATGGTACCATGATATTCCATGAGTGACGGGACTTACACTTGCTGAGACATTGGCTGAGCACGGAAGGTACTGCAATGAGCACACACAAGTTCGTGTGGAAATGCCGCAGCCAGAGAACTGCAAGTCTCCTGTGCCCAAGTTTGCCAACTATCATATTGCGAACAAAGTACCTATAGTGGTCTATGCTGACTTCGAGGCGATGCTTCTACACATACAGTCATGTCAGCTAAACTCTGATATATTGTACACTTACAGTTACCAGAAGCACGAACCCAACAGTGACAGTATTTACATCAAGATCTATGAGAGTATGATTCCTGCCTCCAAGACATCACACCTATCCATGTATTTTTTAATCGGGGGGGAAATGATGCTCAGAAGTTCATGGAAGAGCTTGTACGCATTGGTAATCTAGCGAAGGACATTTACAGTCAGTCTGAACCTATGAGGGCACTAACTTCTGATGAACGAGTCGACTGGGTCCAAGCCAGCACCTGTTGCTACTGTTATGGTTCCTTCACCCCAAAGAACCATAAAGTGCATGACTACGACCATCTTACTGGTAATTATATTGGGGAATCGTGTAATAATTTCAATAGCTTCACCGTTGCTCCAAGGGACAGCCAATCCTCTTCCATAACTTATCATATGATGAGAATTTTATAATTAAGCAGTTGGGCTATGATACACAAGAAATATTTATTATCTTGAAAACTGAACAGAAACTTATTACCTTTAGTAAACGATTGGGCGACAATATCAATATTAAATTTATCGCCAAATTTAGATTCATGTCTGCCAGCCTCGCAACTCTAGTACAGAACCTACCATTTTCAGAATTTAAGGACACTGCAAGATTCCTTATTCAAGGCAAGCTCGAGTTGGTAACCAAAAAAGGTGTTTCCCGGTATAACTTCATGGACTGTTTGGAGAAACTGAATGAGATGCAGCTAACACCCATGAATGCTTTCTAAAACTGGCTCACCAACAGTTACATCAGCTTCCACAACTATCAACATGCTCAGACGGTCTGGGAGGAGTTTATTTCCCATAAACTTGGAGAATACAGCGATCTCTACCTTATGATGGATATGCTTCTGCTGTGCGATGTTTTCGAGAATTTCCAGAGAATATGTCTGAAGAAATATGAACTAGACTGTGTCCAGTACATGTGTGGGCCCAGATTCTCTTTCGATGCGATTCTTAAGAAGACAAAGGCGGAGCTGGAACTTATTAGCGACTATGATAGTCATCCATTTATCGGGGCTAGTATCTGGGTAGGGGTAGCTCAGTGCATCAAGAGGTATTGTGTGGCAAACAATATGGATGTGCCTGCCATGTATGATGCCCGCAAGTCACCAGCCTACCCCCAGTATGTAGATGCTAATAATTTATATGGTTGGGCTATGTCTCTGCCACTCCATACTCCAACTTCAAATGGACCAGCAAAGATCTGGATGTGAAGTCAGTGCATGACAATTGTGATGTGGGCTATATACTGAAGGTATTTGTGGAGTGCCCATCAGAACTCCACAACGATGACAAGGACCTTCCATTCCTGCTGGTGAACGAGTAACCCCCCTGGGTCCAAACAAACCAAATTTATGAACACCATTCCAGATAAAAATTATTATGTTATTAATTACATTAATCGCAAGGAGGCAATCAAACATGGATTAAAGATGAAGAAAATACACAGAGTACTGTAGTTAAAACAGAAGGCATGGTTAGAGCCCTACATAGAAATTAATACTGAGATGTGCAAGACAGCTGCAAACGAATTCGAGAAGGATTTCTAGAAACTCATGAACAATACTACATATGGGAAGCTCGTGGAGAACAAGAGGAAGCATCAACATATGGAACTCGTATGCCTTGAAGAACATTCGAATAAACTTAATGCTAAACCCTCATTTAAATGCAGAACAATACACAACAAAACATTAGTTGTTATGAAAATGGAACATCAAAACATTTTATTTGATAAACCATTCTATGCAGAATTTTCTGTATTAGACATTGTGGAAGACATTAATGTACAAGTTTCATTATGTCGTCATGAAACTGAGGTATGCAAATATGCTGGAGCTGGCATACATGGACATGAACCCTTTGTGTACCAGATCGAAACTGAAGATTTATACAGGGACCTTGCTTCAGACCCAGCTTTCATGTCAGAGTTCGACACGAGTGCTTACCCACCTACTTATTCCTGCTACTTACCTGCCAACAAAAAGGTAATTGGTAAATTTAAGGATGAGTGTGGTGGAGATAACAGGATTGAGTTAAGAATATTGTGTTATTTGAAGATTATAAAAGTGTACTCAAGAGCCAACAGGTAATGAAGGTAAAGATGAATAATATAAGGCCACGCCATCATATGCATATAATCAATGCACTAATAAACAGGCACTCATATGGATGGATAAAAAACTAATAAACCTGGACGATAGAATACATAGAGTACCATATGGTTACAAAGAGTGAATTTATTAGTTCATATATTGTGATTTGAGATCTGCAACATCTGTATATAATGATTGTATGAAATTGTGAAAAACTAATGATTTATTGCTTTCTTAGTTCCAATGTTTCCCAGTAGCACACTGCAGCCCATGCTATCGTTTTGTCAGATGTGTTGCTGATGATTGGTGGCATACTGTAGCGCATGCAAGGCATCATCTTGTCAGGTGTCACCGATATATCCTGGTGTCCTATTTTTAGTTTAATCTGATGCAAATACTATTCTGCTTCTATGATTTTTTCTCATGTGTACTTGTGCAAGAGGATTTGGCATCTATTTTGGGCCTCCAACCTGGGTTTATAGCTATTTCCTGGGGGGTTTCAACACTTATCCTGAGTTGTGAATGTGAAATGGTATTCATGTCAGACACATATGCGCGGCAGTAACTGGTGGTAGTATCGTGCTTGCTTTTATTCTTCATGCACGTGCTATCCCCTACTTCTCTTTTTTCCTCTTTATATCCATCTATACTCTAATTATGTTGCTGTCCTTTTTCTGTGTGTTTCTTTGTCTGCTTTAATTTTTTTAGGTAGGAAGTTTTCTTTTTTTGGCCTAGAAATTTTATAGCTTATATATTTATTGAAATATATATAACTGACATCTCAGTGGTGTTAACTTGTGCAGTGCACTGCCCTCGGTCGCAAGTCCGAGGAGCCATACACACAGTTTGACGTGTCCTGTGTCGCGAAAGATATTTTTTCGTCAGAAGACACACTGTGTCGAAACTCGCAGGCTGGCTACCGCAATAAATATTAAGGGTTTGGCGAGCGTGCTAGAAGAATGGCGCCAGGATTCCAAGGCGGAATGAACACGTGGTGTAGGGGCCACATGCGGAGGAAGACAGACGCAGCTGCATCTCGCAGCTACAAGGGGATGCTAAGCTCACGCCAGCAGCTGCGTCTCTCCCGAGCCGGCTACCGCAATAAATGATGAGAGCTTTTGGCGAGCATGCGAGAATAATAGCGACGCGATATCCGGAGGCAGAAGAAACACTGCACCGACCAAGGGGGCCACCAAGTGTTCCAGCATTTGCAGAGCGGAGCAGTAAACTTCGATGCCAGAATCGAGGGACGACGCCGGGCCCACGTGCGGGTAGCCAGAGCGCCGAACACGTTTTTACGACCCAGAGGACACGGCGGTCAGCCCAGCCACATGCAGAGATGATGCGAGTTTAATATGGCGAACGAGCTTACAAAAACATGAGGAAAAGGAAGGAACGGGGCAGTCAGCCGATTTCAAGCGAGGAGTGCGGAGTGGTGCCAGGAGGAACGAGTACGAGAGAAGGCATCGAGACGTCGACACCGGTCGGCGAGGAACGGACGCAGCCCAGGCGTCGCAGCCCATCCACCGAGTGACGGAGCGGTCCCGAGGTCGCCGGCTGAGAGATGAACCATCGCCTCGAGACAGCTAAGTAGAGACATACAGGAAGTGTGACGAACCTTGCTCCCCACGGCGCAAATCGCCGCGTCAANCTCGAGACAGCTAAGTAGAGACATACAGGAAGTGTGACGAACCTTGCTCCCTATGGCACAAATCGCCGCGTTAAGCCCTACATAGCCTACATAGCTAGGGGGGGTTGTCTCGTGTGTTCATGTAGAAGTTAACCTGTTAAGCGAAAATAAAACTGACTTATGTTAACTCGCAAAGAAGGTGAATTTATTTGGTAAATTGGACCTAGGGATAGTAGCGTCAACATATTCCTACTCCGTAACACTGAGGGCTAGCATCAATTGCTGGCGCCTTACGCAGAGAGCAGAATCAATACCTACTTATACGCCATAGCGCTGGGGAGGTATCAGGTTGTTAAATGGCTGTGCGGATGATAAAGTGTGAGGGTGAGGTGATGACATCTACCTCGAGACAGACACTGAAGAAAATGAATCATAATTATTTATGTATAGAGTAACAATATATTTATTTAATTAAATTTAACTAACATCTGTGTGTGAGAGACATTATTTCATCACCGCCGTCGTTGCTTCGAACAGTGAGTAGAAATTTCAACCATCATACAGTCTTTCTGAATTACTTGGGTCATGTTCATAAATACTGTTCCACGCTCGTGTTATCATTTTGCACTTGTATACCTTTAATGGTCTATGAGGAGGTATGCACATGTAAATAAATATTGAATATTTAATGTGTGACAAAGTGTCTTTATTACCTCGGAATGAATTAATCATACACTTTTAATTGGTAAAACAAATTATTTGATTCTCGAAAAAACCCTTACAGACCTTATGCAGCTATATATAATATTACATAATAACACGAATATCTTTAATATAAATAATGGTAATTGTATATATATATATATCATAAAGAAATAACTCAGAAAAAATAAGAATGCCATATTAAAATTCAACTAATAAATAACAACTATTTAAACATGCACACATATATAATCTGATGTCTTATTTGAATTTGTTATATGTATAACATATCAATGTTGCAATATGTATACGACATTTGAAACCCTACTTGTTAGACTGCTCCGAAAACCGAATGGTCTAAGGCATCTGCATGACGATCCAAGGTCTGGTAGTTCGATCCCGCACTCCTTCAGAGTATCTTTAACTCCAAAAATGAAATAACAGTTGCAGCACTCCTAGCGGTCGTAGATGGAACTGAAATAACCGACACCATCACTCCTAGTAGTGGTAGTTTAACGAAGGTAAGCAGAAGATGAAACAATATGGCGGACGACAGATACACACTCAAGCAGACAGGAAAGTAATTAGCAGACGAAAAAAGATGTCTGCTCTTTGTCAACCAAGATGGCTAACGACAAATATGCACTCTGGTGGTAGGTGCAGGAATTAAATATGGCCGCCTACAGCAGATGGTGGGGTGGAGTGAGAGAAAGTTGGGAGAGAAGGGCAAGAAGGAATGATATAGCATGAAAGGTAGATGACATAGCATGAAAGGTAGAATGACAGAGCATGAAACATTGAATGACAGAGCATGAAAGGTAGAATGACAGAGTGTGAAGCGGAAAATTCTAGAAATTAATAGATGGTGAGGTCATCAGGAGGATGGCGTCATATGGGTGTTGACGTCACCCAAGATGGCTGCCATGACATAATCCAAGATGGTGGTGGTCCAATCCCTAATCCTTCACACACCACCAGTTGTGCCAGAACCAACATTATCTAACTACTCAGAATATCGTAAACTCCGCTACGGCCGGCTAGTGATGCTCACGCAATTGTGCTCCCGTTAAGGCTCCCGCCTACTTGGCACATGAACTGCGTTGCAGAATGTTTGAAATACACATTTGTCCACAAAACTATTAAATTTCCATCCAATGTGCTGGCTGATATATGAAAAGAATACACTTCAGACGAGAGTTGATGAATGCTTTTAAGACGTCACGCAAATTAATAAAATAATTTCAGGAAACTCCAAAATGGTTAATATCGGCTTGTTTAAAGCGCTGTAGTTCAAAACATACACATAAGATACATAAAAAAATTGCTCATTCACCCTGCACTGGACCTTCAAACAGACTTTCCACTAATAAAATAATAGCGTCACCGTTGGTAGTCCCATTGGTTCACGCAGTGCGACTAGAACACTGCACGTCAGTTCAGAGCCTTGTGTATAGTGGCAATGGCGCACTTGATGCGCGTGGCAGCGTCGCCCTTATCGCTCCCGCGCTTCTCGGTCTCAAACGCGGATATAAATTCCAGGTAGGCGCGAGAATCAACTGGGAAATAGAATAAATGGTGATCCCAGGCCTGTACCATGTTTTACCTGGTCAAGAGTACAACTACGACAGCAGGCAAATGCACAAATATAAGAGGTTTAGATTGTGCGGAAGACTACAAGACGTTGAAATCTGGAAAAATTTTCCTGTCCCCATCTCCAGGCCTGCCCGCAATGAAAGAGAGTGGGTCGTGGGAAGGGGTTTTTGGGGGTTGGTTGCGCGGGGGAGGTTAACTCCCCTCCCAAGCACCGGCAACGTGGTACAGCAGGGAGCAAGGAGCGTCGGTAGACCGCAGTGGGGCGGCTGTTTACGTGGAGGGGGGATTTGCAGAGGCTCGTGCGCGGCGCTGCACATCTCTGAATGCGGCCGGCGATGCGTTCAACGGGATTGCCAGTCATCTCCCGCAGACTCCGCGGTTTTCCCCCAGAATGCTTTAACATTTCACATGACGAGACGCGGCTCCGGGCAGCAAGCGCCCAACCGCCCGGCCGAACGACGGTTACATTAAGAAGAATCCTGCACCTGCCAAGCGTGCGCATATGTATACATGAGTGAGAAAAATTGCAAAATCCTTAGCGATTTTGAGATACAAGCCAAAGGAAAACACTAAATTACTTTTTTTAACGTCCTTATTGGTGAAGGCTTTAAGTAAAAAAAAAAAATCACAAAATGAGGACAAAACAGTATTTGAAAACTTGAAAAAAAATTACTTTGTACACATAACAATGCCAGGTTATTACATAGCAGGAGATCACTTCTAAGCCATCTAAAAACCTATCGTTGGGTCAGTTTTTGGACTTTCCTAGACAATGTGCGCTGAGAAACTAGGCCAATGCATCAGTGGTGATGCCAAGCCAGTACGTAATGCTATGCACCTCATTAGGACTAGAAAAATATATAAATTGTGATATAAGTCATTGCAGTTACTTGACCTGGAATGATAGACTTTAGAAAACAAACGTGCTTTAAATACAAATATTTTAATAGGTAGGGAACTAATGAGAGTTGTAAAATAGCACTAAGTTTCTATCTTGGTGTAATACAAAGAAAAATTATGTTGTACTTGGTGGCTTCGAGGTTAGCTATTCACGAACAGGATGTATGGCATCGTGCACTGCCTACTGTGCGTATTCCTGTGTGTGGGCCAAGTTTTATGAGACCCGCCAACGGCAGTTGAACTGCGCCGCAGAGTGATAGAAATACAAGTTTTGCCATGAAACTATTAAACTTCCGTCCAATGTGCTGATCTGCGAAAAGAACACACGCTTCAAACAAGGCTTGTTGAGTGCATTCTAGACGTCGCCCACAATAAAAAAAAAAACACCATTTTAGAGCACTCCAACATAGCAGAAACCTGGCTTTTTACCAAGGGGCCCTATCTCAAATTATACGCTTCATACATACTAAAATACTCACGGACACTGACTTTAACCTCGCCATCGACTTTCGACCAAAAGAATATGTATACGCAGCACGACGGGAAAACTGCAGGCCAGTTCAGAGTCTTTGCGCATTGAGGCGATGACGCATTTGAAGCATGTGGTAGTGTTGCCCTTATCGCTCCCGCGCTTCTCGGCTTTAAAAGCGGAAAACAGTTCCAGGAAGGTGAGCCCCGTAAGTCTCACAAAAATGCTTGGATGTGACGACAGTAAAAATAAAATCTTCAACGTCCAGAGGACTTATAAATTCCATTCTGTAGCAAATGTTTTATCGCAAACAGTTTGAGAACTTTTTGTATTTCAGTGTGTATCAATGTTGCGGGAACACACAGAAATCCGTTTCCTTGCCATGACTGCTGCCTGTGTGAGTGACAATTCCTCTGTCGATACGGGCAACACAGAAAGAAACCTTTCACTCCATAATTGGAGTTTCGCGACTCAATTGAAACAAGTAGGGAGAAAATAAAAACTCATCGAGGTATGAAAACAAACCGCAAATTTCAGTGTTTTGAAATAAGTCTTGTAAAGTAACATTTAAGTGTTTGCCTCTACATACAAAAGTCGAATTTTATAACGTAACTCAAATTTTTTTAATGTTAGTAATAAGTAGCGTTGACATTTATAGTTTATATAGAAACAAAGTGCTCGAAAGCAGTTGCTTCTACCGTTTTGCTGTTTCACAAACCGATCAATGGTTCACTCAGCAAAGATCACTGACATCTGGCCAGAACAGGATATCAAGAGCAGGCAAATGGATATCCTCCAGAGTGCCTGCCCGGGGCAAATTTGGCCTGTTCACGACTGACCGAATACTTAGTTTATTCTTTATGTTCATAAATTATTCATTCATCGAATATAAAACTGGACACTACCATGGAATAAATTATTTGTGTGTCTACGTCTATCATTCGGCAGTGTGGAGTATATACAAACACAAGCATTTTACTGTTAGGCCTATTCTATTTCTTATGTTTATATAAGTTGAGTACAAAAGAATACCCCAACTTTGAAGGTCTATAATAGCAAAACCAAACAACCTACAACCTTGATTGACCAATCAAATGAACCGTGGAACCGTGAAGTTTGTTTACCACACATTAATACATGTGCAATGTGACCACCATGAGCGACCCGAACGACATCTACGCGATAATCAAACTCGTTCCACGCTCTTGTCAGTTAGCGAGGTTCCAGTTTACTTGCACGTGTGTGTTCCATGATGTGACTTTAGTCCATTCACGGTTTCTTCAAACTTCTCCGAAGCCCTGCTAAATGTATACTTTCTGGCTATTCCTCCACTTCATGCAAACAATGCTTAACATAAAAGCATCTTATTTTTGGTTAAATTTTACTTTACTTCTATTTTTTTCCATAAACTAAAACACTTCATTTATAATTTGATGTGAATTGAAACAGGGAGAAAATATATGTATTGGTAATGCATAGTAAGAAATAGTTTTCATGCAAGTAGTGTTAAAATTGGGAGTGTACGAATACGGTGCATTGTTACTTTGGTGTATTTAACAGAAGTATAAAACGCACGTGATACGTGACATATTTAGGAAACGGCCCAGCACATCATATATATATATATGGTGATTTTTCAAAGGTTTGATTAAAAAATTGTGAAGATACCGCGATAGACTATAACAAGGTGCGATCTAGGTGCAGAAGTGACTGAAACGTACACGTGTTTAAACTCCAGCCCTTGCTCAGAATAGCTGGCAAAAATTCCCCCGGCTGCGCGGTGGGGAAGTCTCGCGTCGCGGTTGCCTCATAACCTGGTGTTGCGCGAAAGCGGGCAGATATCTAAATAAACGCGCCTCTTGTGCGGGAGAGAGGCCACCCCCTCCCCCGCGACATTGTGGTTCGCGGGGCACCAGGCTGCGCGATGCCATGGCGGCTGGATGCCGGGGCTAAGTTGCCAACAAAAGCTGCTCAACCAGTTAGAAAAGCGCTGCTGCTCCCGCCAGTAATTACGCCACGTGACCCCAAATTGTGAAGAGCCCTCGCGGTGCACGTCGCGTACAAGCGCCGCTGCCACGGACAAGTTTTGATCGGAAACCCCGACCGAGCTCCATCAGCCTCACCACCGATCAGTTATTTTCTACTGCCAGTCCATTATTTCTTCCAAAAAACATATGAATGAACACGAAATTTAAAGACTTCCAAGACGGGTGTGCTGGTCTCCCGCATAAATGGGGTGAAATCTTCACTTCATTAGTAGCTACGATGCTCAAAAACTACAGTTCTGAACAATGTTGAACAGTGGTCTTTGAGTTGAAATCGAACTTATACACATTTTTATTCGAAATCTTTATGTATAGGCTATACAACCAATTTCACTTTGACTTTGTAATATTAATGCATATAATATTATGTATAGGCTATTCAGGGTTAATTTACACTTTCCTGAAGAATTGGCAAAGTTTTACTTTTGGTTATCGATTAGGTATCCCACCGCTAATGTAAACATGAAAACTGCAGGGTGACTTCTGCGTTTTAACTGTCAGATGATTTGTTTACTGTAAATTTGTTCAAAGAATAATGTCATACTTCAAAAATCATTATGTATGAATGTTCACAATTTAGGTCTTTAACAATATATATGTCAGTTTTATGACTTTAAAGAATGTCTGTATTGAAGATAGTTCTTACTGTTACCGGGTAAAAAAAAAAAATGAAAAATGAACACCCGGACGCAGTGGTACCACACGAATGAAGGTTTTATTGAATAATTATACAGGCTGTGCACTGCATGAAATAATAATCACAGGGTCGAACACCTACGGACAGAGGCTACAGAGTGTCTTGAACAACAACGTCAGTAACTTGTGTAGCCGCCTTTAGTGACGATGTAGTCCTGCAGTCGTGCGTAGAGACGATCATAAAGGTGTCGGATGTCATATTGGGGAATAGTGCTCCACACTAATTCTACCTATTGTTGCAATTGGTGGAGGTTTGTTGCCGGTGTTGCAGACCGCACCAAACACCGTCCCACCATGTCGCACACATGTTCAGTGGGGGACAGGTCGGGTGATCGTGCTGGCCAGGGGAGTTGACGAACACCTTCGAGAGTGCGCTGGCTAACACGATACACTGTACTGATGGAAGAGGTCATCTTATTGGTGTTGTAGGAACGGCAACAAAATGGGCTGTATGAGGTTCTGGAAGTAGCGTCCACTGTTCAGAGTTCCCATAACAAACACCAGAGGCGTGTGGTCATTGTAGCTGTTGCTCCCTAGACCATGATGCCAGGAGTCGGTCCTGTATGTCGCAGACGTATACACTCTGGTTATTGCCGCACTCGTAAACGATCGTCCCTGCCGCCAAGACAGAATCTGCTTTCATCACTAAGCACAACTCCGCGACATTCATCCCTCCAGTTGCGTCGTTCGTGAAACCATCCGAGGTGGGCTGCACGGCGATGAGGTGTGAGAGGAAATCTGGCGAGCGGCACCATTGATCGTAGCCCAGAGTCCAGCAAACGGTTGGTGATGGTCCTAGCTGACACCCTGGGTGCAAAAGTGGCCCTAATCTGTGCGGCGGTCGTCTTGCGATCAGCAATGACTAATCGTCTGATGAGGGAGTACAGATGGGAATCCGTATGCCGCTGCCGCCCGGAACCAGGTTGACGAGCACGTGCACCATCTTTGGACCACCGGCACCACCAATTATGCACAGCAGACACTTCCAGTACTACGCGTTGGGCAATTTTTCGGAAGGTCCATCCGGCCTCCCTCAGGCCCACAATGAGACCTCGCTGAAAGTCTGTTAATTGCACGAAGTGTGGTCGTCTATGCCGCCGTGACATGTCTACAATGCTTACCACACACACGCCGATGCTTGAAAGAAAATACTACTTTTTCATCGAGTCAACTACAGTTATGTTAGGCTCAGCGGTGTAATGCCTGGTACGCGGTTCCTACTCTGTCCCCAGCACAGCGCTGTTAATCATTGCATGTACTGCCCTCTATCAGTGCCCCATGCGCATATGGTGTTTCTACGTCACCACTTTAGTTGTATTAATTTTTAATTTTCCCCTATATGTTTGTTATGCACGATAAAGCATATTACAAAAAATTCAAGTTAATATTTTACCGCGAATGAGTTTAGCCCAGTTACAACTGTGGGGGAAAGAACTGTGGTATTTAACCTCTTATTATTAACATGTTTGGAGTTTTTTTTTGTTAAAAGGATTGCCACAGTTAAAATAAATATTAAAACGAAGGAGCAGCCAGTCCAACGAAATAGACAGTAATTTCAAGCACGCAAATTGTGTCGCTTATTTTCTGTACGTAGCAGCGACAAACTTAGAAGATAGTGGTAAACATGCACTCAAATATGTCTACCTTAAATTTTACTGCGGTCATATTTATATGCATATGTACTTAGTATTCACCAGCTTTATTTAATTATTTATTAGAAATTTTCTGACAGGGCTTTGTAATTTGTTGGGATTGTGGCAAACATTCAAATCACAGAAACGTAAGCATGTTACACAATTGTGTTTAAAACACCTCAGGCAAAGTTACAAAGTTGTGACAAATAAACGGATGTGAATTTCAAATAATTAATTAAGTCGTAAAAACAGTTTACGGTTATAACGTATACATTTCCCACTTACAATATTTGCGATCACACACACTGGCCCAGCATACAAAACACTACCCTTTCAGACGCAGCAGTCACGACACATGTTATAGTAAATTTATTCCTGCCGTGGAAACACGTATTTATCACAACACCGTAACTTACCCAGGTATGTTAAAAGAAAAAAACTCAACGTGTACACTCTTGATGTGGGAGAAAAATTTACACTTTATTCAGAAACAAGCAGCATTCCATGTCATGTTGCCGCACTTCTGCCAACTTCGGGCTTATTACCGCCCCGCCATAACAACTAAATATATTACAATAGCTATTCAAACATGAAAATCTCGTTTCAGTTGTAAGTTACAAATTAAAAATCATAATTTTTGCTGTAATAAAAATGAAATGCGCTAAAATTTAATAATCTTCCTGCTACTACTAGTGTTGCGAAATTTCCAGAGAGAGGAGAGAGAGAGAGAGAGAGAAAGATAGAGAGAAAGAGAGAGAGAGAGAGAGAAAGACAAACTCCGCTCCGTCTGTTCAAGTTTCTTCCTCGAACGAAAACAAAAACACCATGTCACTATGGCCTACGCATCGTAATTTGCGCTGATATTTTTACCTGAAACAGTGAAATATGTTTCCACTAGTGCTAGCTAAAAACTTAAATATTTCAATAGGCAACGTTTAATTTTCGAATAGCATAACCAAAAAACTAGATTAAAACGATATTTTAACTGTGAACTATTTCTTACTAGCCGTTGCCAACACGTCGCTGCTCTCACTGTTTTCAATTCGTGTTGAAGCCGAAATAAATATTAAAAGTTAAAGAATATACTAACTTAAAGTTTCAATTATTCAAGAATACAATACTTTAAAGTTAATCACAGTGATATATATATTTGCGGTATACAATTTATTTAAAAACAGGTGGACATATTACTCCTAGGGTGATTTTTCAAAGGTGTGTTTAAAAAATCCGAAGAAACCGTGCATGGACTATATACAGAATGTTCCACGACAGAACCGACAAAATTTTCCAGCGTGTTCTAGAGGTCATTAGCGACAAAAAATAAAGTTATATACACATGTAGGCTATAAAACCCCGTTTCAGAATTACGGCACTGGAAGTGTAATAAACACAACGCGTGTAATTGCTAAAAATATTTATTCACGTTGAAAACACGTCAGAGTTTTCATAAAATCTGTCCAATATGCCCCTACCTGACCGTAAGTAGGCTGCGACACGTCGCTCTATGGCGTTCTGCCACAGCATGTCAGCGAGTTAATTTCGGAGTTGAGTGGTGGCATCTATGATGGCCCGTATCAACTGGTCCCGCATGTCTTGGTTTCCGTCCGCTGTACACCTAACTCTCCAAGCAGCCCCAGAAGAAAACGTCCAATGGGGAGAGGTCAGAAGACCGCGGAGGCCACGGGACTGGACCGCCTCTTCCTGTCCACTTGCGCGGATACTCTGCATTCAAGAATTCAATCACAGCCCTGCTGAATTGTGGAGGAGCCTCACGCTGTTGCAGCCACATGTCACGTCGTACTGATAACGGTACATCTTCCAATAAAAGTGCTAAGTCGGTTTCCAGAAATCGTCTGTGGTAATGAGCATTGAGATTGACTTGCGTGGAATGTGGTCCAATGAGTTGATTGTCAAGTAATCCTTACCACACATGCACTGAAAACTGTTCTTGGACATTTCTGTTTATTGCTTTTCCGTCGCTGTAACTCTGTAACGGAGTTTAATAGCCTACATTTTATAGTACATGTTTTTGTTGCTAATGACATCTAGAATACGTGGGCGAACTTTGTCGGTTTCTTGCCGGAACATCCTATATGACGTGTGTATGTGTGTGTGAGAGTAACTACAATGTGTTTCGCCATATTGTAAATGATAACTATTAAAACAGTAAATCTTCTTTCTTCTAGTTCTTAATGCTTAAAATGCTACCCATCAGCACTAGGCCTATTACAGGACTGGACATCCTTATGTGATCTGAAGGAAGTTGAACGATCAGGAGCAGATGATGGGACACAAAAACTCTGCTATTAAGGGGTTGCCCCATACTTGACTTAAATTTCAGCTTGTATCTGACGTGGAATTGACATGTACATATCATGCACGCGGTTAAAATGCATACTCATCCATTCCTTGTACAGAGTGGTCTTATTACGGTGTAGCAGGAGGTGAAAATTTAGCATGCACTTCGGCATAAAGGAAATTAAGTTTAGGGGAATGAGGAGGCCAGATATAATGTTCCACTTCATCCTTGTGCTCATGGAACCATTATTGGACACACTGAAGAGAGCGAACAGGGGCATTGTCATCTTGTGGAACAAAATCATATGATGGAGATGACCGTCCACAATGCTGAGATACAGCTGCACTGCGGTATTCTCATGCAGGACTACCAGGTGCTATATATCACGCCAATATGTCGCTCCCACACTATCACAGAGCCTCCTCCTCTATAATTAGCAGTCAACATTGATAGGCTTCTGCGGGTGAACTCCATACATAAAGTGTGAGGTATCCTGCCATCTTGGATTTACGTATACTCATACATAACTTAATTAACAGATTAAATACTTAAAAAAGACACAGGGAACATCTTAACAGTTAAATCCAACTGCTTTTTCTCGAGTCATTCGTTTCACATCTATAACGGTAATCAAATATCCCCTCACTATTAAATAATTTTTCTCCCACATATGAAAATATAGATTTAACATAATCAGTACACTTTTAAGAAATTCTGTTAAATGCCACAACAAGCATAGGTTTTTAATGCCTGGTCATAAAGTGTGATTACAAAATAAGTAAAAAAAAATACTTTAATATATTCAGTAATATAAAACAAATGTAAATTGTTCAGATAAGGAACTTGTCCCCATTGTTGTTCTGTGCACACATATGCTTTTGTCACCATCGACATAGTGACCTATGGTTTTGTAATAGCGTCTCTGACTTGAATGTTAGCAGCATGCAATTCTCGTTGGCTATTTTTGGTATGTTTTTGCTGCTATGAGGACCTTGAGAAGGGTGTTCATTGCGGAGGTTAACTGGGACACCTTCGTCATGTGCTTTCTGGCAACTGTCCGCTACAACGCCCTTGTATTGTGTCTGTTGTCACATAATTGACGTTCACCTACACAGAATATTAACAAGCGGTAAGCTGGCGAACTTGTTCACATATGGTCATGCGGATGGTTTGACTGCCTCCTCGTAGCACCGTTCTCCCCCTTCATTTCCCCTCTTATGAAGCCTTCTGAGCATGCTACTTGTGACGTCACGGAAAACCTTCCAGTGGCGTCCAAGAATATTTGAAAATGTTCGAGACTCATTCTAATGAATGGCGTTTGGAATAATTAGGGGTGTCCTCCTCCTTTCGCGCAGAGAATGACACAGAGACTCGAATATGCAGGTTTTAGCCGAACTTATGTTCCTATACCATAATCAATTTTATAATTTAACCAAAGAAAGATAAGTAGTCCTTTGATAATGATTTTACTTGTATGTAAAGGGGTTTCAGAGTTTCTAATATTTGATATTTTTATCATACTCAACATAATCAAATTTTATAACCATGGTGGTTTCATTTTATAATTTTTTGATCAATTACTAAAATTTGTGGGGCATATTTTTTTATTTAAAAGGAGATATTTTGGGTCCTAAATATGATAGTAGAAATAAATTTCTGTGTGTTCAAACTTTCATAAACCTTATCGCAAATATTATCTCATTGTTCCTCCTGGCGGTCTTCTTGCGGTTAGACTCTGCTGCGAAAGTTTCAAGTACAGAGATTCAAAATAATATTCCATTGAAGGAAGGAGAGACGAAGTGTCCGTCACATGTGTCTGAAGTTTTCCGGCACAGTACCTCTCGCCATTAAACTTGGCTTTTAGCCCTTAATTTTGTTTTGAGGATGAACTCCTTTCCATGTCGCATGTATACTGCCCTAACCGTTGACAAAGTGGTACTTCCAACAGCCAAAAGGTTTGCTGTTTTCGTTACTATGGGCCATACGCATAGTTGTCTGCGATTCAAAGTAAATCATAAGATACGAAAAATTTTAAATATTTTTAATTACAAAGTTTACTTAATGACAGCTTTTGAAATGTTGTCCAATCTCTACCTCGAACTGCCATGCGTATTTAGATGTCTGAGAGGTCGAACATAGTGGCGTTAGACTGCTAGCAAAGTCTTCACATGCAGCTTATAGTAGAACTGCAACTGATAGACTGATACGCTTGTATTCGTGGCTATTTCGTGACAGATTGGTGTGCAAGGTGACACGGCAGTACTACAAGTTCTATAACAGGCACGTAACTTCTTGGCCACTGAGTGTCAGCCTATCAGCGAGCATTAACAAGCCCTGTTGCCACATTTATCAAGTCCCCATCGCGTCATTAAACGGGCGTCATTAAATTTCCGTTTTAGTAACATAAATTACAATTCTATATGCAAACAGGAACATTTGAATATAGTAGACATACAAATTGGCAAAGTAAAACTCGATATATTTGGAAGTTAAGATATATGTTAGGAAATTGCCCAAGCAGATAAACTGCTAAATTTTAACGTTCGTAGTAAAAACCTTCCGAAACTTGAATTTATGTATTATCAACGTCTGTTAAATGTATTTGTAATAATTTTTATTTACTTACAGCATAGAAAAGTAACTAATATTTTTGCTGTAGCTTGTAATGATAGCACAAACTCATCTTCCCTGTCTACGCAGTTGTAACATCATTCCTTTGCATTACAAAATTCCGCCCGTCATTCGATTTCTTATAACAAAAACCGACACTTTCAAAAATCTTGCAATGGAGCTTGTTGAAAACGCATAACCAATTTCCTCACGCATAGCTGCCGTATTATTTTGGCCGAAATTTCCTCCCTCATCGTAGGATTCGAAAGCCAATCTCCGAAGACAGTCTCTGTTAAAATCATCAAAATGTAACTCGTTCCCTGACAATTTTTTTTCCAGGCGACACAAATATTTATGTTTGCGTAGAAGCAATGTTGCTCTCTCCTCCTTTGCATATTCATCGCACTGTACGTTCACCGACTTCACACGCTCTTGCTGTCAAACTGTTAATTGATTTGAAATGCATGCTTTCTAGAAATTATTTGCTTGATAATTTAGTAAAAACAGAATGCACACTAATTATTGCAGATTGTCCTTGTTTGTGAACCACTTCCGTTTGTAACTACACAAGGTTAACTTGGCGCCGTAATTTCAACTAAAACTTAAAAAAGCACGCAAATGAAAAACTGCCAGGATCGTTGAAAGCCCGTCACGGTACTGGCCACTGCGGATACACGCTAGAGCAGATATCAACCCTTGGCGTGGACTGTGAAGCAGCTGTTGCGCTGCGCATTACCTCGTGTCGACTAAGCACAGGTGAAGACTTTGCTATCGTCTGCTTATAAAGCATGGTGGAAACATTCAGTATATCTACGAAATATGATTTCCTCTCAGGATAATAACGGATAACATCATCTTTTCTGGGAAATAGACGCGAGTTCGTGCCAACTGTCATGCATAGTCTTTGATAACGTAAAACAGGCACGGATAAAGATACAGACTTGGGATTCCCACCTACTTGTTCAGAAAAACGAGCCTCTTGCAGAAAGGTGGCTGCATATTAATGAAATGTTTAGCGATTTTATGAGCGCCTCTGAGAAACATTTTGCTTGACTCGCCGCGGCCATTGTAACACAGCGAACTAGGCAACAGCGCACGGTCATGAAAGGCTGCTGGCGCCAGCTAGTCGGAGGAGCGCCGCTGATCGACTGAACTCGAGCGGCCAAGAAGTTCTGTGCCTGGTATAATTACGAATCGTTTTCACACGGAAGATTATATCATCCTGTAAGTCATCTGTACACACTAAGAAACTCCGCTGGTATTCGATATAAACTAGAATAGAAATCGGCACGGAAGTCGGCTAGGATAAAACTATAATCTTCCGAATTAGAACCAGGCAGTCTATCGCATGATTACACACTGCCAACACGCTGTGGACAGTCAATAGTTATTATCATCGACCATGAACATTTCGCTTATTTATGCTCTTTGTGTAGGTTTCGCAACTGAGCGAAAGCTTATTTCCTCCGGTGGTGGGACAAATCTTCGATAACAAAACCGCGACAAACGTTTGGACCGAACTATGTGTAAAGCAGCAAATAGTCTAACTGAATAATATCTATAGCAGCAGCCAATATATAAACCACTCGGCTCGAATATGCAATGTGAAATCTACCCTGTTAAAAACCACAAATTCTGCAAAATTTAGTAAGTAATAAATGCAATTGCATAAATAGGGGAAAATATAAGACATTTTGTTGCGGGGTTTGTACCCACTGAAGTGACAAAAATTTTCATTTAAGTCCGTGAATTTTTGTTTCTGTTCCTGAAGGAATACAGTGAAACCTAAAATGGAGAAGAGGCGAAATACAGAGAATTGTGGAGTCAGGCTTGCGGCACATCTCTTCCCTTATATGATAGAACAAAAGCAAAATGATTAAGTTAAGCTCTCTGACGAAAGAGTAGCTATAAATACGAAATAGAATCGTTAGGTTCATCGAAAAGAAAATTGTTTCACATCTTTCTTTAAGCAAAAACATTTATTCGAGCCAATGGGAACGCTTTAAATTAATTCAATGTTATTTTTTTCAGTAAATTTTCTAAACCCTACTGGACTTTTTTAATCTACAACGATCATGCACCGATTTTTAAACGCCATAGATCCGGAACACCAGATGTTATGGTATGGGATGCCATCAGTTATGACACCAGTTAACGTCTCGTGGTTGTTGAAGGCATGGCGACAGCACAGTGGCATGCAAATTAAATACTGTATCTCCATTTTTTTTTTGCTATTTTTGCGCAACATACACAACGGTATCATACAGCAAGATAATGTTCGTTCCCATACAGCTCGCATCACCCAACAGGCTCTACAATATATGTACACCATTTCTTGGCCTGCCAGGTCTCCACATTTGTGCCGTATTGACAACGCGTGGGATACAGTGGGGCGACGTTTGCACCATCATCAACCACCTGCTCAATTACTGATCCACGTGTGCAGTTGCAGGCTGCATGGCGTTGTGCCTTAGGACACAATCCACCACCTGTATGATGGGATGCCTTTGTTCATCGCTGCCTATATAGCCGCGAGAGGAGCATTTACCCGATATTGAACGCCTGCTTTGAGGATGCTAAACAACGCTCCCTCTGTACGTGAAAGATTAATCACTTCTCATTTGTACTATAATCCATCAGCCTGTAATGATTTAAGAAAATTTCGCGTAATGAAAGCTGGTGTAGCGGTTACCAGGTTCAGCAGTATATTTTCCCATTCGAACTATCTCAGTGTGCGTAAAAATGATGTGGTAAATATATGAACAATTTCTTAGAGTGTATGTTTGAATTTCTCGTCTCGACAGTCGTTCGATTCAGACGGAAAAAATTGTTCACACAAGCAGGAAAGGTAAAGTAATCGGCATGGTCCATAGCGTCAGTTAACCAACCCGGCCTATAAAGGTGACTCTCAGAGTGTGAGTGACGTAAAACCTAACACAGTCCCTAGTCGGCGGCTGCTAAACGCGAGATAACTACACGACCAATGGGCGTCTCCCAATACACTCAAAGCCAAACCCTCCTACTCTTAACCAAATATTTAAGCATGTCTACATTTTACAATTTTGTTGTAATTTGTTAAACACTTCCGAGATAACATAAATATTTCTCCTATTAATATAAAATTTTCCGCACGGGTTTTAGAGGGTTTATTATTAGCTCAGATTGTTAATTTTTCACGTGTTAATGCAAAATGGCTCTCACAAGAAAGGTAGCGGGCTGGTACCAGTAGCTCCATTTATTATGTCCTTTTCTAACTTCATCACTTCTTTGATTTTAAGATGTTATAATTTAAACTGCAAGCACGTCACCATTTGTACTGGGTATCATTTTGTAATAGTCAATAGGAGTAAGTGCTAATTTGAACTAAAATCCTGCACCCATTCTATATACAATGATTTTAAATACCATCTTACTCCTACTTGGATACAGCCATGGCTGAAAATTGCCTGTTACAAAAACTTGTGTCTTCGTTCGCTGTGCATCATGTGGCGTGCAGGCCGAACCTATGAAGGTTCACTTTTATTTAGACCTTCTATGGCTAACATTGTGATTTGAAACGTAAATGTAAATGTTTTTAAGATTTTGGCACCTAGATGACGACTTAATATTTCAGCAACTATTTTACGGGGCAAACAAAAGTTCTGTTTCTAGCAAAACTGCTACGCTGCGATTTGTATTCAATAACAGGGTATTTTTAACATAGCATTTTTCTTCAGGACAGCTATAGCGTTGTATAGATTAAATAAAGAGGAGGCGATAACAGAACTGTAAGAAAAAACGGTGGTTGGCTGTAACAAGGTAGGCAAAGCACGTCCCGCTGATGGAAAGGCAAAAAAGAGTGAAAGAGGGGGGTAGGAAGAAAGAGAGATTGGAGAAGAAGGCTTATTTATTGCAGATTACTGTGGTAGATCCCGAAACCTGTAGAAAGTAACAGTCGTATGGCCTTACTTACGCCCAGAATGAAGCGTATTTCGTATTTGAACACCTCGTTTGTTTCCGGAAACCGTTTCCTGTGTTTGTCACATTCGGGATCACGAACGACGGGAGGTCAAGCAACTCATATTTTGTTTAGTGTCCTGTTATACGCTCGGACACGCCTGATGAGATAACTAGTTTTCCTTGTCGCCGAGTGTCCAAACGTACAGTATTGCTACACGTTCTGCACACTGAACCTCTAAACATCCCAACGCCGCGGAGAGCATTTTGCTTCCTTACTGAGTTCTGGTAGGTTTAATTGAGGTATCCATTTTTGTCTCATGTGAGCAGAATGAATAAAAGTTTCGAAATTTCTAGAACAAATAACAAGAGTCATAATATTTTAATACAATTGTTTTATGAAATAATGAGTAAAACTGCCGCCCAGTGCAATGAGGTTTATACATTACTATACAATGAAATATAGGAACTCAAAAGACATTTCTCACACTGGTATGAATGGTATTATGCAAGATCACGTTGTAACTGTGAATATGTCAGATGACTAATTGCAGTAGAGTATACAAGTCATACCCAACTAAAATACGAGCCTTATAAAACAATTTATTCTTTAACGTGATATGACATTTTGATACCGCACTACGGTGCACTACACGTATGGCCTTCCTAAACTCAGCGCTGAAATATATTGTCTTTAGAACGAGCAATGATCAGAGAGGTGGAAATTTCGCGAATACACCCGGAAATATGCTATATTTCACACCAATATATACACTTCCGTGAGCTACGTTTGTCCGTTGGCTGCATCTCTTAAGATGTCTGTAGATGATTCGCTGACTCAACTTTCAAGTTGTCTGTCACTGGCTCGCTGGTCTCCAAGGCTTCTCAAATAGATTTCTGTCCAATGAAAAAGCCCCAAAAACCTGGTCATAAATGAATCTGCAAAAGTTCTGGGTCACTAGGAATATTTAAATTATTATCTCTNTGTCCAATGAAAAAGCCCCAAAAACCTGGTCATAAATGAATCTGCAAAAGTTCTGGGTCACTAGGAATATTTAAATTATTATCTCTTCCAGGGTGATCGGTTCATTGATGAGCTCTATTTAGAGAGTGGCCAATTTTATTATTATGTTATGGACGGGAAAACACACCAGTTGAGCTGCCCCGAGAACAGACATTACGGACGGTGCTCTGTATAGTTCGAGCCTCAGCTGTGTGCTAGCTGGCAGCTATTCCAAATCAGCAGATTTATTATTGAACCGGAGTCCTCCAGTGTGTGTCTGATAACTGTAATACCGTTTAAAAATAAACTGAAATGAACTTATGGTTAAAGTCTAACCGTACTACAAATAAGATACTCAAATTGTCAGGTCTTTGTTAATGCATTACAATATTTTGAAGTCACCAGATTATATCATATGGCGAGTGGTTTTGAAGTCACCAGATGAGATCATATGGCAAATGGTTTTGCTTTGTTACTTCTATATTATGTGTGATATCTGATAACGGTGAAGAAGCATTTCAAAGATGAGAACAGAGCAACCTTTTTGACCAGTCTCGAACAAAGAAATACACTGCAAAATTATTTTCTAGTTTACTTCCTACACTCCAATGGAAGATTTTTACCTTTACATGGTTTGGGAATAAAACCATATATCAATCTGCAGGTATATAAATGTTAATCGTTGCTGCTTATCAAAGATGGCAATTTCCCTATGTATTGAACTCTTTCTTGAGCAAATGTAGGAACGCAACTGTGGATGCAGAGTAGACATCGAAAGTTTAGGACAACGCAAGCTATAAATGAAAACTTCAACTTTACATGATAAAGGACATAAATAAATAACAGAAATAACAGAAATAAGAAAACTTTGAAATCATTTGATACTTCTTAAAAAAAAACTTATCGAAAATTAGGTAGCATACGAAAACTTCATAGTATTTTAATATATTGTGTTCACTTGTGTATTATGCACCTGACTTCAAACAATTTTGTTGTGTTTGATATACATGCTTTAGAAAGGCCCAACTGTTCTGCAATTTATTGTTGTTTTTTGTTGCATTTATTCATTCCAACAATTTGCCACATAATGTTCGGTTATATACTATTCTTGTCCCATTTTATACAAAGCATAGTCACGAAACTTTCCCTGCAACAAACATGGATTGCAATAATCGGTGAATTGATGATTTCCCGGGAACAAACCAATTATGTTATCTTCTGAGTGGAAAGAGAAAGAACTAATGCTGGAAACCCCATATCGTGAACTCAATTGGTAAGAAATATATTAATTTTTCAAATTTGGCAAATTTGTAGCAAATTTTTCTTACAATGTGAATTCAAGTAACAAAATTTAAAAACTTTTTTGCGAATTTATTTTGGTCCTGGTTTGGTTTTCTCTTTTGAGTGTATTTATAAAGACAATTGTAAAAAATATTACACTATCATATTTGTAAAATAATTGTATCCACATAACGTTTTACACAAAAATGTGCACGGCAACTTCAAATTTATGTAGTCGTTTCAAGAATCATAACTTGAAAATTATTTAAGCGATTTCAATAAATTCATAATGTCAATATGTGTCGTGGCAGTAACAATGTTAGAACATTGTATATAAGCTGTTCACGGTAAAGTGAGCACTTTTGAGGTCCTAATTACATTTTTCCTATTAGCCATTTTTCATCCTTCCATCTCTTTTTAAATATAACATTGACACGTAAGTAATAAACAGAGTGTATATACTTCACCGGACTCGAAAATTAACGTCTAGGGCTACAATAAAATATATTTATTGAATATTATTTCAAATGAAAGGGCTTCAAAAAGTGCTCCCTTTTCCGTGTATAGCCTACAACATAGATTGCACCAAAATAATTGTACCAGGAAAGTATTTTAACAAATTTACTAATGGTCTTAAACTTTTGACGGGTACCGTATGACGAGAAGATTTATTATTCGCGATTTATCGCTATACGTAGGCACTGGTATGGTAAATTTGCGAATAAGTGTACAATTGCACACCGACCTAGACTAGACCAGGATACTAAACTGGAATACATGGCGTCTGTTATAAAAATCTGCCAATTCATAGCTCATCCTTTCAATAAGTTTTTACTTCGCACACCGTAAAAAGCACAACGTGGCAGTCTTCATGAGCCAAGGGCTTCACACCTGACATGATTTATTTTTAAAGATTTTCACATGATTCTAGTTCACACATATTGTTTGTGAAACTGTGTATTCTGTTTTTCATTTGAAAAACTTTTTTTTACGACAGTAAAAATATAAAATAAAGACTATAAAGTTGTTTTTAATTTTAAGTATGACATACAATCATAATATTATATAGGATGTTGTTGTAAAATTAATGATTTTAGAGAATTAATGATGGTATTGTAATTAAGGATCGCGATCTTGGTTGGAAAATCACTTTAAGAACAAGAAGAGCCGTGCAATTATTTATTAACCCGTTCTTTAGTGGATATCTATGGGTTACACTACTGTGTCGTTCGACTGTAAATTTCAATTAAGAAATATTACACTTTAATATGCTTACAATGTTCAAAATTTCTGACAAAATGAAATTTATTCCGGAGTGAAAATGAAAAAAAAAATGTATGTTTTCGAAAAAAAAAAATTAGTATCAAAATCCCGACAGGAGTACACAATAAAAAGCTTAGAGTGCGTAGAGTATACGCACAATGTTGGCACTTCTAAACTACCACCTTTGCCCGTAGCACGACGAAGGAGACTGCGAGCCAGCGCTTGGAGTGGCTACGACGTAGAATAGATAAGTACGCAGANTTTTACCCCCCGCGCCAATTAGCGAGGTGCCACAGTGGCTGAGCGGACAGCCTGCTCGTCTCCCACCAAGGTGAACCGGGTTCAAGCCCGGCCGGGCCACTCCCGGATTTTCGCATGTGGGAATCGTGCCAGACGATGCCGCTGGTCGGCGGGTTTTATCGGGGATCCCCCACCTCCGCCGCCACATCATTTCGGCACTGCTGCATACTCACCGCAATCACCCTCATCGGGTCTGGAGACCTCGCTGTTAAGAGCCGTCCAAAACTCTTCACTCACTCACCCCTATTAGTGAGTGAAGAAGGCCTCACTAGCAAAAACTTAATTTGCAATTTTTTTAAATAAATTTTTGGTAGGTAACAACGTAGTTTTTTTATTCGCAAAGATTATTTATGTAGTATGGCTGGTATTTTTATTGCTCGTTAAGAGTCACCGTTAGGGACTACACTGCTTCTAAATTACCACCTAGTAAAAGCATTTCATTACGATTTAATTATATTTTATCAATGTGTTTTCAAAACTTTTTCTTAAAATTAAAATAATAAATTATGGTAACTAACAAGAGTATTAAAAAAAAACTTCTTTTTTACGTGAATATAAAAATTAAATGAAATATTACATGGAACTTGCAATATCGAAATTAAATTACGCACGGTCTAATTCATCTGATTCTCCATGCATCGTTTGGATATCACCTGTTCTTGCCATCGTGTAGATACTCAAGAAGAAGTTTNTTCGCAAAGATTATTTATGTAGTATGGCTGGTATTTTTATTGCCCGTTAAGAGTCACCGTTAGGGACTACACTGCTTCTAAATTACCACCTAGTAAAAGCACTTCATTACGATTTAATTATATTTTATCAATGTGTTTTCAAAACTTTTTCTTAAAATAAAAATAATAAATTATGGTAACTAACAAGAGTATTAAAAAAAACTTCTTTTTTACGTGAACATAAAAATTAAATTAAATATTACATGGAACTTGCAATATCGAAATTAAATTACGCACGGCCTAATTCATCTGATTCTCCATGCATCGTTTGGATATCACCTGTTCTTGCCATCGTGTAGATACTCAAGAAGAAGTTTTAGCTGCCCATAAAAGTGTACTCCTCAAAGACTATCTTAAAATATATTCGATATTGAAGTAATAATTTAAACTGAAATAAACTATTTTAAGAAGATGATACAAAAGTTACAATAAAAAAAATTATCACTAAACAAGTATGATTGGGTTTCTATGAGGTCTGGGGCCGCGGTGGCTGAGCGGTTAGCCTGCTCGCATCCCACCAAGGCCAAACCGGACTCGATCCCCGGCCAGTTCAGTCCTGGATTTTCGCAACTGTCGGACGATGCCGCTGGATGGCGGGTTTTCTCGGGATCTTCCGTTTCCCTCGCCCTTTCATTCCGGCGCTGCTCCATTCCCACCTTATTTCGCCCTCATCGGCTCACAAGACCACGCTGCTAAGAGCCGCACAAATCTATATAAACTCAACTCATCTCCATGAGGTCTGTCCATTCCGACCATCTGCGCAGGTTGGCCGAGGGAAAGCCATACGTAAACCTACAGCGACGGGGTTTAACGGCTCTGGAAGTGTGTTTGTTTTATAGGACGTGGGCAGATNTATGATTGGGTTTCTATGAGGTCTGGGGCCGCGGTGGCTGAGCGGTTAGCCTGCTCGCATCCCACCAAGGCCAAACCGGACTCGATCCCCGGCCAGTTCAGTCCTGGATTTTCGCAACTGCCGGACGATGCCGCTGGATGGCGGGTTTTCTCGGGATCTTCCGTTTCCCTCGCCCTTTCATTCCGGCGCTGCTCCATTCCCACCTTATTTCGCCCTCATCGGCTCACAAGACCACGCTGCTAAGAGCCGCACACATCTATATAAACTCAACTCATCTCCATGAGGTCTGTCCATTCCGACCATCTGCGCAGGTTGGCCGAGGGAAAGCCATACGTAAACCTACAGCGACGGGGTTTAACGGCTCTGGAAGTGTGTTTGTTTTATAGGACGTGGGCAGATAAGGCGCAGGCGGAATTCGCAGCACGCGACACGATGGTAACCCGACATCGCGAGATACTCCGAAGAAGAGGCGAGCACTTCCTGCCTATCACCCCCTCCTTCCTCCTCCTCCACACCGCCAAGAGTAATACGATCGCCTGCAACCCGCGCGCTTCCGCTGTCGAGGCGAGCAGTTCATTCCATTCTTCCTTACGAGAGAATAATTTATTCTGAACACGTTTGCTGTCGCCCGTAGTACACTCTAAAATCGAAACTGTTAAACTGCTTCAAATCACCGAATTTTATTGCATAGCTGTTTAAACTGCTCCAATTGAATCAGCAAAATTCTACTCATTAATTTAGTTGCTGGTATTCACTATTTAAACTGTTTTTTTTCTACTGATTCCTAGCGAAGTGCACTGAGCTGGTAGTNTAAGGCGCAGGCGGAATTCGCAGCACGCGACACGATGGTAACCCGACATCGCGAGATACTCCGAAGAAGAGGCGAGCACTTCCTGCCTATCACCCCCTCCTTCCTCCTCCTCCACACCGCCAAGAGTAATACGATCGCCTGCCACCCGCGCGCTTCCGCTGTCGAGGCGAGCAGTTCATTCCATTCTTCCTTACGAGAGAATAATTTATTCTGAACACGTTTGCTGTCGCCCGTAGTACACTCTAAAATCGAAACGGTTAAACTGCTTCAAATCAGCGAATTTTATTGCATAGCTGTTTAAACTGCTCCAATAGAATCAGCAAAATTCTACTCATTAATTTAGTTGCTGGTATTCACTATTTAAACTGTTTTTTTTCTACTGATTCCTAGCGAAGTGCACTGAGCTGGTAGTAAAACCTCAGTGCACAATGTACTCCACACTGATTCGCGTGTAGATAACAGTTCATTCTTTGAGCGATGAGTGAGTGTAGAGATTTGGGCGGCTCTTAACATCGAGGTCTTGAGAGCCTATGAGGGTGAAGCGAGGTGATTATGGAGCAGCACCAGAATGAAGGGGTGGGGAAGGGAGATCCCTGAGAAAACCTGCTGGCATCGTCAAGCACGATTCCCACATACGAAAATATGGGAGTGACCCCACCGGAAACCGAACCCGGTTCGCCTAGGTGGGAGATGATCAGTCTAGCCACTACACCACCGCGAACCCTTCATTAAATGAGAATTCATTATATTGAAATCACAGGTTCGGATTTAAAGCGTTGCTCAGGGGCGGATCATGAAATAAAAAAAGGGGGAAGGGGTAAATTGCAGGTAACATGTCCCTTCACCACAATCCTTACATTGACATAAAAATAAAACAGTTAAATTAATGTTTTAAAATTAAAATGACACAGACTAACATCATTTTTTTTAAAGATACTGATTTTATTTCATTAATTTAATAGTATATCCTAAAATTAAAATGAGACCGTGACTCCCGCCCATATAACGTATCAAAAGTGTATACCTGCACCTGCACAATTGGAAGAATAACTTCCCTTCTTCTCATCACAACCTTATATGTATATCCGGTCTGGTAAGTAGCTAAGGCAGAGTTACATACGAACTCCCGCGCAATACTGACGCGTGCTGCGGTAAGATTAACGGAACGAAGGGCGATGCGGCAGTGACGAGCGAGTGAAGTCTGCGATCATCGGAAGAGTAGAGATGCAAATAATAAGGGAGGATCAGTTGACTGCAGCTAGTGCCCATAGAGTCTGTGATAAAAACGTTAACTACAATTAAGATTGGCATAATTATTGCGCTCATTGTTAGGAATATTAAGTGTCAATAGTAGAATGATTTGGGTAAGTTTGTGGCAAGGGGACGGGCTCGGAGCATCGGAGTCGTTCATGCTCTGTCATTCCGGTCGCCCGGTGGTCACATTGGATCCAAATAACCTTGACCTTGACATTTTACCTTGACCCTGTGCCCGTGACCTTGGATAACCTTTAAAACCAAACAATTCTAAAAAATCCCAAAATTTAAAAATGTAATAAAATAAAAATTTAAAAAATTATTAAAAAGTTCATAAAAAATTATTATTAAAAGAATTTATTTAAAAAACGTACATTTCCGGATGTCCCACCAAAACCACCCTCGCCAATATTTTTAACTGGTTGTTTAATCTGTAAATTACTTGCCTTCTTTAATTAATCAGCAGGCCTCTACCCCTTCCAGTCCCCTTCGTCATTATGCATCGTCTAAGGACCATTTATTTTTTGTGTCGCCCACTAGAACGCACTGGCAACTCATGTTTAAACCACCAGAGAAAATTTAGTCTCTGCAAGAGTGNCGATCGGAGAATTCGGAGTCGTTCATGCTCTGTCATTCCGGTCGCCCGGTGGTCACATTGGATCCAAATAACCTTGACCTTGACATTTTACCTTGACCCTGTGCCCGTGACCTTGGATAACCTTTAACACCAAACAATTCTAAAAAATCCCAAAATTTAAAAATGTAATAAAATAAAAATTTAAAAAATTATTAAAAAGTTTATAAAAAATTATTATTAAAAGAATTTATTTAAAAAAACGTACATTTCCGGATGTCCCACCAAAACCACCCTCGCCAATATTTTTAACTGGTTGTTTAATCTGTAAATTACTTGCCTTCTTTAATTAATCAGCAGGCCTCTACCCCTTCCAGTCCCCTACGTCATTATGCATCGTCTAAGTACCATTTCTTTTTTGTGTCGCCCACTAGAACGCACTGGCAACTCATGTTTAAACCACCAGAGAAAATTTAGTCTCTGCAAGAGTGCTGTCGACCTGTACCTAATGGTGACAAGGTCATAAATTATCGTATTTAATTTTAGTATTTATTTTTAAATGCAAGTATATTATTTAAAATATTTTTTTTTAAATAAAGAAGGTTTTTATAATAAAACAACATATTTTTTACACAAAAATTGAGTTAGTAAAGTACGACATGAGTAAACAAATATAAAATAAGACCGCGGTAATCCGGCACGCGATAGTCCGGCAGACCCGATAGTCCGGTACGCATCAGAACACGGTTGGCATTGGCAGTACAGTCGGACGCTTTCGGGAGATATCGGAACCGTTCGGCGTCTCGCCAGTTACAATATGTTTCCGCCGGATCAGCCATCTTGGTTTCGTGCTAGTAACACTACGAATCTTCGTTTACGTATACCTTCAGTTACAGTATGTATGAATGTACTGTACTTACATTTGCATAAATGTTGTGCGGTTTTCTTTTAGAGTTATTTAATAAATCCATTATACTGTATCAAAGTTTAGCTATTTGTATGATTGTCAAANGTATTTATTTTTAAATGCAAGTATATTATTTAAAATATTTTTTTTTAAATAAAGAAGGTTTTTATAATAAAACAACATATTTTTTACACAAAAATTGAGTTAGTAAAGTACGACATGAGTAAACAAATATAAAATAAGACCGCGGTAATCCGGCACGCGATAGTCCGGCAGACCCGATAGTCCGGTACGCATCAGAACACGGTTGGCATTGGCAGTACAGTCGGACGCTTTCGGGAGATATCGGAACCGTTCGGCGTCTCGCCAGTTACAATATGTTTCCGCGGGATCAGCCATCTTGGTTTCGTGCTAGTAACACTACGAATCTTCGTTTACGTATACCTTCAGTTACAGTATGTATGAATGTACTGTACTTACATTTGCATAAATGTTGTGCGGTTTTCTTTTAGAGTTATTTAATAAATCCATTATACTGTATCAAAGTTTAGCTATTTGTATGATTGTCAAATAGAATACAGCACAGTGAAAATTTCGTACGTACAGTACGAAAAAAAGTGCACCTAAAACGGCAAAACGCAAACACGTGACGTTGACAATCAACCAAAAACTGGACATCATAAGAAGATTGGAAAAAGATGAGAACCGAAACAATATTATGAGTGTATTTAATATCGTATTTTCAACTATATACGATATTAAAAAACAAAAACAACAGTTGGAAAAATTTGTGTCATAATCTGCTTCTGTTGAAAGCCTTGACATTAGACAAACTCTAAAAAACCTAAATTATAAACATTAGACGAAGTTTTGTATAACTGATTCAGTGCTANGTCTCGCCAGTTACAATATGTTTCCGCGGGATCAGCCATCTTGGTTTCGTGCTAGTAACACTACGAATCTTCGTTTACGTATACCTTCAGTTACAGTATGTATGTATGTACTGTACTTACATTTGCATAAATGTTGTGCGGTTTTCTTTTAGAGTTACTTAATAAATCCATTATACTGTATCAAAGTTTAGCTATTTGTATGATTGTCAAATAGAATACAGCACAGTGAAAATTTCGTACGTACAGTACGAAAAAAAGTGCACCTAAAACGGCAAAACGCAAACACGTGACGTTGACAATCAACCAAAAACTGGACATCATAAGAAGATTGGAAAAAGATGAGAACCGAAACAATATTATGAGTGTATTTAATATCGTATTTTCAACTATATACGATATTAAAAAACAAAAACAACAGTTGGAAATTTTTTTGTCATAATCTGCTTCTGTTGAAAGCCTTGACATTAGACAAACTCTAAAAAACCTAAATTATAAACATTAGACGAAGTTTTGTATAACTGATTCAGTGCTAAGAGAGCAGACGGAAAGGCAATAACGGGGCCTATGATAATTGAAAAGGTCAATTTTTTTCACAAGGAATTAGATTTTCCTTCAAATGAAATTCTTTCATTCTGTAAGGGGTGGCCTCATTATTTCCAGATTCGTCATGGCATCCGTAAACTAGACGTATCTCGTGAGATAAAATCAGCTGATGAGGCTGCTGCAAATGAGTATAAAAGAACATTTCAAAAACTTATTGATGACCATAAATTTTCCCCATCCCAAATTTACAACGTGGATGAGACTGGACTGTTATGGCCGGAGCTGAGGAGTCCAGCGCAAAGGGTTTTAAAAAGAATAAAGACAGAATAACTCCCTTAGTGTGTGGAAACGCTTCAGACGATCATAAAATGACTCCGTTTGTGATTGGAAAGTATAAAAAGTCAAGGCATCTAAAAAATGTGACACATTTGGCTGTTATTTACGGTGCTCAGACTAATATCTGGATGACAGCCGAGTTGTCAAAGACTGGTTCCTTCATCATTTCGTTCCAGCTGTGAAAGAAAATTTTGAATCACCAGGGCTACCTCAAGATTCAAAGGCAGTTCTCGTCCTCGACAACTGCCGAGCTCACCCTGCAGAATCTCAGCTTTTGTCAAGTAATATTTGTTGCACATATCTTCCTGCCAATTTTACGCCACTAAGACAACCCATGGACCAAGGGGTGATACAAAATTTCAAGTGCAACTGCAGAGGAATGTTTGTGCAGAAACTTCTGAGCTCAGATTGCAGCGTCAAAGATTTCCAACGTAATTTTTACATTAAAGACGCTATTTGTACAGCTGCAATCGCTTGGTCCGATGTAAAAAATATAACATTGCACATGGCCTAGAGAAAATTATGGCCTGAACTGGCCGAAGAAACCAAGATGGAGAAGGATGAAACTGATGATGAGCCCACAACTGACCACTCTGAAATTTGTAAGTGCGATAAATTGTGCTTCCAACAATGAACTGACTGTCCTATCAGTAGAAGAAATTGATAGATGGATCGACATTGACAAAAATGTCCCTATCGAAGAAGAATTGGCTGACAATATGATAATAAAATGTGTTTTCAGCCCACAAGAGGCACGAGAAACTGAGTTTGAGGAAGAAGAAATGCCTACAACTCACATATCTTGGACTGAGGCTTCGGAAGCCATAAACACCTTTGTAAAATTCGCAGAGAGGAGCTATCAATACGACATTGCTGAAGTTATAAATCTCCAAATTATACAAAATAATTTTTCTCAAAAAATAACTCAATCAAAATAACAATTTAACATCCCTGCAATGTTTCAGGGGGCTCAGAAGAAAATTCAAGCTATCCCATCAGTGGTCGATAACAGTCGGACATGTTCCATGCCCTCCCTCGACATCATAAGACACCTATTCTATACCTTTAGACAGTGATTCATAATAGGCCTACAACAATAATTTACATATACAGCACTGTATTGAACTTTGATAAACTTGAGCCTTAAACTTATTTAACGGTGCAGTACAGTACAGTATGTATATTTGATTTTTAATTCAATTTTGTTTGTACAGTACAGTACTTCATATGTACTTTTAATTTTTTTATACTGTAATATCTTCTGTTGTGTTTATTAAATAACAATTATTAGTTTTTGTATGTTAAAACTGTAGTTTTTATTTATATCCCCTTGTTTAAACCAGGTTCTTAAAAATGATCTTGATAATCCGGCATATTTGATAATCCGGTATTGACAGATCCCTGAGCATGCCGGATTATCAAGTCATACTGTACTAAGGTACATTAATTGCAGTCTTCTGTGTTCATCGTTCGATGTTCGCATCGCCAACCCAGGAATTGGAGCCGGCTGGGAAACCCCACCACTTGACATACGACCATTCATTACGTCGTTTCAGCACCTTCTCAACCAAATACGCACCAGGAAACTTTGTAGGCAGGATCTTCTCTGCGTAGAAACCACCATGAATGGGAACATTTATTCAAATCCTCGTGAAAGTAGGTCCTCGAAGCACAGTTGCATTTAAGTCGCACACGAAAGAGTTCGGGGCTTCAATCCGCTGTAAATAAATACTTTCTCGAAGAAGCCTTTCTATTTGGAGATGCCTACCAGGTCTCCAACCTTGGCTTTAGACTTGCGTGGGTCCCTCCCTTTCGGAATAGCATACACGGCTCGAAGCATGGAGTCGTCCTTGACGTCTTCGGGCTTCATGCGTGTGGTCGAGTGAACTGTAGAGTTATATTCGCGTACGAGTTTTGGGAGTATATCTAACCTCTTGTAGTTGCCATTCGCAGCAAAATGTCTCCACATATTGTCCTTCAGAGCCCTGTTGAAGCTCTTGACGATAGAAGCTTTGAGATTGCTAAGTGTGGAATAATGATTTATGTAATGTTATGTTTCATCATCAGGGCTTTTAACTTTGCATTACAGAATTCCTTGCCCTGATCGGTTTGTAGATTAGTCGGGATGCGTCCTTCGTGCAATACATCCTACATGGCCTCTGTGACATCGTGTGCATTCTTCGACTTGACAGGCCTAGCACAGACGAATTTGCTATATGCATAGATGACGGTCAACAATTATTTATAGCCCTTTTTGACCCGAGCATACGGTATCATCTCCACGAGGTCGGCTTGAAATAGAACTTTCATCCCACATATCACGACAGTAGAATATATATGGTAAGTCGGGCATAAGGGCACGGGGTAACGGTGCCAGGCGCCGTTTATGCTCTGTCATTCTGGTCACCCAACAGCCGTATTGAATCTTGGTGTTCCAGTCCTTGGCCTTTGACCTTGACCCCCATACATATGCCCATGACATTGAGTGACCTTCAACCGAAAGAATTCCAAAAATTAAAAATTAAAAACATTATAAAAAATATTATTTAAACATGTACATGTAGAAGGTTCTGGGTTCGATGGCAGGTGCATCGACTAAGCTCCTAACACGACCGGCGATTGCCAGGTCGGCCAATGCCCATCTCGTTAACTATGTTAGATGTCGATGACTTTGACCTTCGACCTTGAGCCTGACCCTGTACCCGACACCTCAAATGATCTTGAACCCAAAATATTTAAAAAAAATTCCACAAAAATTATAAAATCTCAAACAATGTCTAAAAAAATCTAAAAAAAATGTTTTACAGAATTAAAAAATTAATTCTAAAGTTATTTAAAGATGAACATATAGGAGGTTCTGGGTTAAATGGCAGTTGTATCGACAAAGCTCTCAACACGAGCAGCCCTCGCCAGGTCGGCCAGTCTCCATCTCGTCATCCGTATTGTATCGAGGTAACGTTGACCTCGACCAATGAGATTGACCTTGACCCTTGACTTAAGGTTCAAGACTCAAGACTCAAGACCCTGGACTCAAGACACTTGACTCAAGGCCCTTGACAGAGCACTGTTGCTTACCGCCACACATGAACTGCTCAGCAATCTACGAGAAACCCAAAAATCATCATTGAAGATCTGCAGATTAGAATAGTATGTAATTTGGACTCTGTTAAAAGAAGATTAATAAAAATTATTCATTTTCTGCTGATCATGTATATTTTATTATGTGTACAATAAATTTTGTGTAAAATATATTTAGTGTTTTATTTATTTTATAACTCCCCTCCCCCCTTCGGCTTTATATAAAAATATTTGGAATAAATCAATTACATTTAAAATTAAACAAAAATAAATAAATATGATAATATACATGACCTCGTCACCATTCCGTACAGGTAGATAGCACTCTTGCCGAAAGTAAGTTATCTCTGGTGGTTGAAATATGAGCTCCCAGTGTGCTATAGGCAATATATGGCAATGATAGAAAGGGGAAGGGGGGCTGGAAGGAGGTGAAGGCCTGCTGACTAATTTATGCACGCAAGTAACTGACCAATAAAATAACCAATAAAAAATTGGCAAAGGTGGTGGTAGCGTAGAAACCTCAAAAAATATAAATTAAAAAAAATTAAATAATAATTTTAATAATTCTTAAATTCTTTTAAATTTTTTTTATAAAGTTTTTATAATTTTTTGAGATTTTTTTAGATTTTTTGGGGTTTTCAAAGTCAAAGGTCAATATCAAAATCACCTGGATCCAATATGGCCACTGGGTGACCGGAATGACAGAACATGAACGTCTCCGATGCTCTGATCCTCCATCCCGTTGACACAGAATTTCCCAAATAATTCTGCTGTCAATAGTGGATATAATTAGTAAAATGTTGTCAATAAAACTGCGTGTATTTTTTAACATTGTAAGTAAATTAAAAAATGTAATTTAGTTATTTTATATTTATCAAGAGATCCAAACTTTACGAATTCAGACTCGGGTTTGTCCCTGGCAATTTATAACAATGTTTTTGCAGTGCACAAAACTATGGGACGAATTTTGATGTAAAACTATTATAATTTTTCACTGACATCCTGAAAGTTTCAGATCTGTTAGCTAACAGATTAATATTCTTTTAGGAAATATATAAGCAAGATATTTGTTGTCTTGGGGCNAAAATGTTGTCAATAAAACTGCGTGTATTTTTTAACATTGTAAGTAAATTAAAAAATGTAATTTAGTTATTTTATTTTTATCAAGAGATCCAAACTTTACGAATTCAGACTCGGGTTTGTCCCTGGCAATTTATAACAATGTTTTTGCAGTGCACAAAACTATGGGACGAATTTTGATGTAAAACTATTATAATTTTTCACTGACATCCTGTAAGTTTCAGATCTGTTAGCTAACAGATTAATATTCTTTTAGGAAATATATAAGCAAGATATTTGTTGTCTTGGGGCNAAGTTTCAGATCTGTTAGCTAACAGATTAATATTCTTTTAGGAAATATATAAGCAAGATATTTGTTGTCTTGGGGCGTAGAACTCGTTAGTGAAGTTTGGACGCACATTTCATTAACTTGCTGTGTAAACGAAACCCACTTAAAAAGGACAAGAACGTGCAACAAATTAGTCCTTAAGTAAGGTCTTTGAGCTCGATATTCGGAAGATATAAATCTGCGTGCGGGGGAACACGAAACGTTGGCCATGTTAGAAGGAATTATTTCGTACATTAAAGTAGGCCAACTTGTTCGTTCTGTGAATTCCGTTGCCCCAATATTACGAGTGGTTCAACAGAACAGCCGGATTCAGATCAATTTCTTGATGAGTTAGAAGTTTTTAACCCTCTCTTGTTTGGTTAAGCCTGGGTCGTCGTTAGGCGGTACCTCTGGACACATGCTTAACACACTGCAGTCCTGGAATTTGACGGATTTATCTCTGCACATAAGCAACTGCCTTGTTTATGAATTCTTCTTAAGAGATGCAAAAAAATGTTTTCTCTTATAACCATTTTTGCTTGTGCGCAGCATTGCGTTTTGTATACAATAAAAATAAAACGGGAAATGTCAAAAGATGACTACTTTATATTGTGTTAACTTTGAATGACAACAGAACATTTAAAAATGTTAAACACTTGCATTCGTTTTAATTTCCTGTGTTGATAAGTTCACAAGATAAATCTTCAAGAAATTCCAGAAATTCGAGTGCGGATTTTATTTTTTCTGGCGGCAATAGACGTAGGTCAAGGACGTGACGTAGACCGTGAAAACTCTTCTAGGGAACGTCGTTAAGTGAGGGGAGTTTTATTGAGCCATAATATTTTTGGAGAAGCTAACATCAGAGCTTGAAGCTTTCTCCCGTCTCAGAAGATCACTACCAGGATAACTTAATGCCTTCAAATCCAAAATGACTTTCAATATCAATTACTGTTACAGTGTTGTCCTAGGTAGGAATTGTACCTGATATTACACTCTTATTTTCATTTACATCACTAATGTCTTGAGGGACAATTAGTAAGCGGAGTGCAGCTTCCGTATTTTATCCCCGTGGTTGCTGGGTTTTTTTCATTGCAAGATCAAGACCAAAGCGAAAAGGAGCTATGTATCCCTGACTCATGCTACACGCACCTGCAAAGTTACAAATATGGTCCATAGTTATTTACCAGTCTGCGTCTAGAAACAAGCTTTCAGACTTTAGCCAGATCAATAAAGAATCTCCAGAGGTACAACGTAGTACAGCGAGCGAATATATTTTCATAATTGGTAGAGTCAAGAAATTTCGACTCTGTATACATAATGATTCTACACTGCAGGTTTATGTGGTCCATAGTAGATCGCCTTCAGAAGATATTCTCGAGTNCTCTGTATACATAATGATTCTACACTGCAGGTTTATGTGGTCCATAGTAGATCGCCTTCAGAAGATATTCTCGAGTGTGCATGTTACAAGTTAATTCGTAACTGACCGTTCGTACAAGCCAGCCATCCTCATTGCTAAAATGAGCACAACTTTGAGACCGAGATTATAAGGTCTTGCGAAATAAGATGGGTTTAGTTTCTTGCAGTGCAGTTTAAAATAATATTTATTACGGCCTATAATTTTGTGATTTTTGGAAGNTAAGATGGGTTTAGTTTCTTGCAGTGCAGTTTAAAATAATATTTATTACGGCCTATAATTTTGTGATTTTTGGAAGTCATTACTTGCTGAGGTTAATTCAACACAATATTCATAGAAATTCAGAGGCGTCCATGGCCTACCCGAGGTTCGAATTTGTAGATATGTGCTTGAAAAATCACTTGTACGTTCGTATGCGAAGAATTTCCGAATGGTTAGTTTCATAGACGAACATCCGTGCAGTGCCTATCCTTAGTAGACGAATTCACTATTCGAAAACATTTGGCCTGTAATTTTTTTCTCCCGTGTGACTTAATTTTTACGAGGACTAGCCAATCAGGAAAAGAACTACACTGATAAAAAGGTTTTGTTCACTCAATAAGAGTTTGTTTGTGGCAACAAAATTAATTGTTTGTATATAGGTAATAAAATATGTTGTTGTTGAAACAAAATTAATTAGTTGTTCTTATTTGGTTGCCCCAAACAAAATTTTGTTTGGTGCAACTAAATATTTGTTTGGTCCTACTTACATTAAACAGTTTCGGTTATTATAAAACAAAAATTGGAAGCCGGACAGAGGTTTGAAGCCAAATCGCTTGCGCCTCGAGAACTACATCCTAGCAAGCCCAGCTAAATTGACTACTGATTAAATTAGAATGTTTTTAACTATATATTCAAATTATTTGACAACGTGCGCAAATAATTATTTTAAGTTTTACAGCTTTACATTTTAGTTTCCTGTTTAACTCGTTTTCTTAGAACGTTTATACAATTATGAAACATGAATAATAACACTATCAAACACTGTTACTATCCTAATTGTCACAAAAAATACAAAAAACCCTCAAGCTCTATTTTTTAACGAAGGCAGTTAAACGAGTGGCTAAACAGATACATAAGATGATTCAACAAAGTATATTCTTTGATAGTCTAATTTATTTGGGCCCAACACAGTNGTGGCTAAACAGATACATAAGATGATTCAACAAAGTATATTCTTTGATAGTCTAATTTATTTGGGCCCAACACAGTGGTTTCGTTAACCCAAACGTGTATTTTGTTAGACAAACAAAATTAGTTTTGTTGCATTTCAATATTTTTTTTACTCAACAAAATATTTAGTTGGGGCAAATAAATATAATTTTAACCCTATACAAACAAATATCTTGTTNATTTTTTTTACTCAACAAAATATTTAGTTGGGGCAAATAAATATAATTTTAACCCTATACAAACAAATATCTTGTTGGCACGTGCACTGAAGAACTACACAGTCCAATCCAAAGGGGTCTTACAACACAAACTGTTAGTGTGTAGAAGGCACTCTGGTCGCAAGTGGAAGAGCATCACTCGAATGCACCGGTCCGCAGCTATTAGACAAGGTGTCTTATCGCACGTCATCTGACAAGACAACGATTGCTGTTGACTGTGTGATTCTGTTGCGTCTGTATCACAGAGTGTGTCTACAATGCCTGGAAGACGACGTCGAGCACCAACTGAACATGTTAAGTGACTGCGAGCTTCGCCGTATAATGAGACTCTGAGAGGGTAGCTGGACGTTCCGCAGAATTGTCACTCACTTGGGATGTGATGCTCCGTGGTCGAGGATATGGGTTGCAGAGGGTTTCCCAGCCGCCTAGCACCATCAGTGCCGCCTCGCAGCGCCGATGAGCTCCTGGACAAAAGGGTAGTTTAGGCCGCCCTGACTGAAAGAAACAGCAACCGTACGTGCAATCAGAGCCACTGTGGCCCTCCACGTGTCTGCACGAACAATAAACAATCGATTGTTGGAGGTGTATTTTTACGTTCTCGTGTTCCTCTGGCATGTCTGCCCCCGACACCTGCTCATCGTCGCGAACGTTAGCGATGGTGTTAGAAGAGTATGTGTTGGAGAGGCGAATGGAGAGTGGTGATATTCAATGATGAGAGACGTTTCTGCCTTGTTCAAAGTGATGGCCGTGTTCGCGTCGTTCGTAGACGTGCGGAACAATTCATAGTTCATTCGCACTCGCCACACCGGACCCACACCTGGTCCTATGGGATGGGATTCCATAAGCTACCCATCCCGATCACCTCTGGTATTCATTCAATAGTTTATGACGAGCGCGACGTACACCTGTGACGTTGTCCATCTAGTCCCCTCCAACCATATCTCGACACACTGCAGAAACCAGTTTTCCAGCACGATAATGCGCGTCGCCATGTCGCCAGGGCAACACAACGGGCTCTATATGGTGCTCGTAGGCTGCCCTTGCTCGCTATATCTCCAGACTTCAGCCGCATCAAGCATGTGTGGGATATGATGGGACGGCCCCGGCAACGACATCGCCCAGCTACGCCACGAAGTACCCACAGCGAGCGTCGAATACCGTACCCTCAGAGAGACATTTAGCATTTGTACGACAGGTTACATGTNCACGAAGTACCCACAGCGAGCGTCGAATACCGTACCCTCAGAGAGACATTTAGCATTTGTACGACAGGTTACATGTCAGAATTGCTGCATGTGTGGCTGTTAGAGATGGTGGTTACCCTCCTTATTAAAGTGTCTAATTTATGGGTTACATTTAATATTCTGGATGTGTTTTGATCAGTTCCANGGTGGTTACCCTCCTTATTAAAGTGTCTAATTTATGGGTTACATTTAATATTCTGGATGTGTTTTGATCAGTTCCACATATTATCTCCTTCTTCTAATGTGCCAATTTTGGGGCAGATAAGTGTATTCCTACAGTGTGTATCTGTATGTGTGTGCATTTCTGCTTATAAAATAAACATTTGCTTGCAAAGTAGAAACTTAAATTCTCCACATTTGGTCCGGCAATTTTACTAGTCCGTGCACAGATTTCAAAGTTCGTTCGCAGTCGACCACACGAACAAGGTTTGCCTAGTCAATTCACGGTAGCTTAAAAATTATCTAAAGGCCTGTTAATGTTGTACTTTCAGACCATTCCTCCATCTCATGCAAACAAACCTTAACTAAGTCTAGAAAATCCCACCAAAGTGACAACCCGCCGTATTAGTACGCACACGTGTTTAATAATATTTTGTATTAGAACTATTTCTAACTACGCTTTACAACAACGCTTATTTGCTCTCTATTTATCCATGGGATTATTAAAAATTAAATACGAGGGCTTATTCAGAAGTAATGTCAACTATTGTTTATCACCCGAAAACGATCCAACACAGGAAATGCACTGTGTACAGTTGAAAGTGTACAAGTAGGTTTTAAAGGTGACACCACATGGGGTATGGATGTAGGAATGCCCGTAANAACTGTGTACAGTTGAAAGTGTATAAGTACGTTTTAAAGGTGACACCACATGGGGTACGGATGTAGGAATGCCCGTAAAAGGAACAGAGACAAACATGGCTGTTTGAAAGCACTATTTAATTGATTTATTCTCGTACATTCCGTATAAACACATTTGAACGGGTACGTATCGTAAGTGTACAAGCTGTTTAACATCCTTCAAAGTAGTCTCCGATGTTGTCCACGGTTCGTCAATGTGTGCTACCCCAAGTCGAACCGCTGTTGCCGTAAGATGGAGTATGAGTGCATCCGTCCGGCCGTGAGCAAGTTCCCAATGGCAGTTGTCGGATGACAGCGGTGCGAAATGGACGTAACCAAAGTCTAACAGCGTGTGTACATCAAGATAGCCGTACGCCGCGACCGCAATGCACGCGAATGTCATGCAGAGCTACGGGAAGCATTGGGTAATTGTGCTTTACCCTATCGTACAGTAGCAAGGTGGGCAGAGGCCTTCAAACAGGGAAGAGAGTAAACAGCCGACCTACCTCGCAGTGGACGTGCTGAGTCAGCTGACCACGACGTACGAGTGGCTGCCGTCGATCAGTGCCTACTGGACGACACTCGCTGGACTGTTATGGAATTAGTCCAGAATACAGGTATTCCTGCGTCGTCAGTGAGCCGAAATCTATAGCGATACTTAAGTTGGCCGCCTAGGTAGGCCGCCGAATGGTGTGCAGAGCTCCAACAGAAAACATTCTATTAAAAAACCGTCCAACGTGTCTGTGTGAGGCCTGCTTACAAATAGCATTTAAGAAACATTACCCGTGTGTATACGTTTTTCAGTTCCTCTATTTCTCTCTAAAGCATGTTTCTGTGGTAGTGAAAATGGCTCAAATGGGTGTTTTCACGGTCATTTTTAGGTATAAACATTCAGGTGCAAAACATTAAAAAAGGAATAGGGACGTGCATAAAACCTTTATTTTCATTATTACGCTTTAAAATGGTAGGTTCTCCGCCGAAAGTCTCTTAGGGGTGCGTTATCGACGTAAAGACTGCACACCAGTTCAGTGATTTGCGCGTAGATGCAAAGAAAGAGTTGATGCCCATGTCTGAGTCGCCCCTAGCGCTCCCACTCTTTTAAGCCCCAGACGTGCGAAATTCCTTCAACCAGGCGGCCACATTAAATGTACGGAAGATTTGTGCCAAGTGGGTGCCACATCACTTAACTGAGGTAAAGAAGTGGACCCAATATGAGACACGTATCAATCTGAAATGCTTTCACCATGAATTGATGAAACATGGACAAGAGCATACAATCCCGAATTGAAGCGACAGTCCAATAAATGGTGACATCCTGGATCACCACGCAGACACAAGGTACGGCAAAACCCGTCACCCACAAAGCTGATCATTTTGGCATATGACAGTCCAGGTGCTTTAGTGTGTCATCCAGTTCGTGAGGGCTGTGCTGTGAATGCACAGTACTACCGGTCATTTCTGCGGTACCATTTACGTCGTGCAGGTCGAGAGAAACGTCCTGAACAGTTGGACAACGCTATAGTCTTATATGACAACGCTAGGCCTTATACAGCATGTAGCGTTACATGTTGTTTACGGCGTTGGGGATGAGAAGTGTTGCCATACCCTCCCTATTAACCAGATCTTACTCAGTATGACTACGATCTTATTCCCAAAGTGGCCATTGCGTGGTAAACGCTTTGCCAGAAAAGAAGACATCTTCAAAGCATTTCGACGAGAGGTAGCGCACATTGACGGATATCATGCAGACGATGGTATTTCCCGCCTGCCTCATCGCTGGCAACGAACCGTGGACAACCTCGGAAACTACTTTGAAATATGTTAAACAGCTCGTACCCGTTCAAATGAGTGTATGCAAAGTTTACGAGAGCACATCAATTAAACGGAGATTTCAAGCAGCAGTTTTAGTATTTTTTCCTTGCCGGACATTCCTGCATCCATACCCCATGTGGTGTCACTTTCAAAACGTAAATGTCGTACACTATTAACTGTACATAACATAGTACAGGTCCTGTGTTGGATCATTTTCGGAAGATAAACAATAGTTGCCATGACTTCTGAATCAGCCCTCGTATTATAATGTATAGATAAAACATAAGTTCAATTTAACCAAAACTAAGAGACTTGTATGTTATCAGCCGTATAAAATGCTTGTAGTACATTACATATTTAGGAAACAACCAAAAACGTCACAAAAGTAATGATTTCTCAAAGGTTAGACTAAAAAAAAGTGAAAGACACTTCGGATAGACTGTAGACCCGCGTTGTCAGTTGTCATCAGAGCGAAGTGTTATGGGCACACTACCGCTCTCCTAACCTCGCGGTCAACGCGGCAGAGCTGATACACGGTTCTAGCGAGGGCCTGACTGTCGTATGCCGTCGAGCCACGCCGGCGCGCGGACGTCAAGAAGGATAAATAAGGCCGGGGAAGTCGTTGTAGCGACGCGGCGATGGCGGCCGCAAGTTATGTCGGCAATAACACGCCGTGGATGGCGCGCGGCCAGCTCCTCCCCCCTCTACTCTTGTTTTGAGGAGGAGGGAGGTNAATTGCCCGTGAGCCCGGGGTGGCCTATCACTCAGGGGCAGCAGCTGCTCTGCTGTATTGCGACCGTAAATTCTGATCCCCGGGTCGCCCCTTCCGCTCCCGCTGACCGCTCGTCGCTACAACTGTCGTTACGCCGGAGTTGGCAGATGAAGCAGAACTGGACGGGCCTGCGTGCACTGCGAAACTGCGACGCCGACCCACCAGCGACAGGAAGCCAACCTGCATCGAGTCACGTGTTCCCACGTCGATGCTCAGGCACGGGCGAGCTGTGTGTTGCCGTCGACGGTTCCTTTGGACGCGGCTCTCTGACCACGTCATTATTTTCAGCGGTCTTCTGTTGAGGTTTCTTTTTACGTGGCCAACTAAAGGCGGATCACNCTCTGACCACGTCATTATTTTCAGCGGTCTTCTGTTGAGGTTTCTTTTTACGTGGCCAACTAAAGGCGGATCACGCTTTCTTATCACTCCCGCACCTGTGCCCTTTCTGGGTAATGCAGGGGCATAAGAGGTTCTTTTACTGTTAATTCCCCATTTCTTTCTTTAGGCCTTTCTTTGGCTTGGTATCGGGACCACGNGTCACGTGTTCCCACGTCGATGCTCAGGCACGGGCGAGCTGTGTGTTGCCGTCGACGGTTCCTTTGGACGCGGCTTGCTGACCACGTCATTATTTTCAGCGGTCTTCTGTTGAGGTTTCTTTTTACGTGGCCAACTAAAGGCGGATCACGCTTTCTTATCACTCCCGCACCTGTGCCCTTTCTGGGTAATGCAGCGGCATAAGAGGTTCTTTTACTGTTAATTCCCCATTTCTTTCTTTAGGCCTTTCTTTGGCTTGGTATCGGGACCACGNGGCATAAGAGGTTCTTTTACTGTTAATTCCCCATTTCTTTCTTTAGGCCTTTCTTTGGCTTGGTATCGGGACCACGCAGTTTTTCCAACTATTTAACTTTATTCTATTACAACTATGCATATCATAGTGGTCTGCAATAGTGGTCTGGCGCGGTTAACCTGCCATCCACCCAGTTCTCCACACTTCCCGGAATCTATTACAGTTTATATATATGCTATTATATAGGGGCAATAACTACTTAACAAATCAACTGATATTCTACTTTAGATTCAATCCCTCTGAGTTGACATCCAGTGGCGAGGGGGCCTCCGGATATATTTTCGATCCACTCCCCCTGTAGCCAGTCCTTTAGTCACGAAGCTTGTGAAACCAATTTGGGGATGTGTTGATTGTGTGTATGTGCAGGATAATAATAAATATACGTTAATGAGAACATTAATGGTGAGGGGTTTTGCACATACAAACAAAATAATATGTAGTTTACAGTGTGTAAAGTGACTCAGAGTTCTGTTTAATAATGCACTCTGGTCTTGTGTCTTGCTGCGTGTTCCCTCTTACACATGAATAACATCCTCCTCTCTCCAGTCAACCCTAACAAACCAATTATTCACTGGCACTTATGGAGAACATACCTGGTTAAAAGATAAAAAAAATGTTTGNAGTCAACCCTAACAAACCAATTATTCACTGGCACTTATGGAGAACATACCTGGTTAAAAGATAAAAAAAATGTTTCTGCAGAACCTAGGGTATTGTAGTGTACTAGTCTCTACCATTTGCAAAGAAATCACTAAAATCTTATTAATAAATTTTGATACTTTAAAATTTACGAAAATTAAACTGTTCCAAATTAAACATACTCTTGCAAATATTTAGGTTAATTTGCCTGCCAATTGCATATAGCACGACTAAATTCCCTTTTAACAAACATAGGCACACCCAATTTCCACAAGATATACATGAATTATTTTAATGTCTCTCGATATTAGCGCCCGGCAGTGCGTATGAAACTCCTTTCTATCTCAGGGTATGGGCAGAAAGTCTTAAACAACCCAAACTTTAATTTAAAATAAATACTTTTTTTGTATTAATGAACAAACTGATTTAAAACATTTCAATGCAAGACATGATGCACAAAAGTAGGTAAAAGTGTTTCTTATTATGAACTTATACTTTTGCCGGGTATAACTTCCCTTGGCCATTATTGAAAAAAAAAAAAATCAAGTAAGACTAGGCTTATATCTCCTCATAATTTTACATTGCAACGAATATTGGGCCTCTTCTTCACCTGAACACAGCTTTTTAATACTTTAAAACACTTTACATTTACAACTTTTGGTATAATTTACTACAGAAAATAAAATTATTATTGGCGCAAAGTCGCGCATCCAATCACAGCCAGCATCCCCACTGGAGCTGTCTGAGATGTGGATAACGCGAATACGCCAATGACGTTTACCTGTCAAAATCATATGGTTGCCGCTGACCTATACAGTGTTTTTGTTTATATAGCGAGCGTCGTCGACGCTGCGCGTACACTCATCTCTGGCACTCGTGACCCTTCCAAATATCATTTTAAACAACATAAAGACATGTTCAAACTGTTTTTCTTATTAAATGCATAGTTTTTACACATATTGTGACCATTTCTCACTTCTTTGTTTCTAAACAAACAATGTTTACCTTTACCACGACGTCTCTATAAAAATACCATTTGTCAAACCATGACATTGAAAATGCTGGTAAAACATAGAAAAATAATAAACAAACAATATTATCGTAGCAAAACACATAAATATTTACATTGCGCTTCAAAACATGGAAAAATACTCCAAAACAAATAAAACNATATTATCGTAGCAAAACACATAAATATTTACATTGCGCTTCAAAACATGGAAAAATACTCCAAAACAAATAAAACGTAAAATATAAAACATTCTGAATCATTACACTTGTCTAGATAATCTTCTGCTGATTATCATGCCTACCTGGAACTTTCCGCGTTTGAGGCAAAGAAGCGTCGGAGCGATAAGGGCGACACTGCCACGCGCTTGAAGTGCGCCATCGCCTCTAAAGGCAAGGCTCTGAACTGGCGTTCAGTGTTCAAGTCGCACTGAGTGTACCTATGAGACTTTCAGTGGTGACCCTATTATTATATTGATGGAAAGTCCGTAGGAAGATTCAATGCAGGACACTTGAGTAGGTTCGTATGTATCTGACGTGTATATTTCGAGATACAGCACTTTGNGTAGGAAGATTCAATGCAGGACACTTGAGTAGGTTCGTATGTATCTGACGTGTATATTTCGAGATACAGCACTTTTGAAAAGCCGTTTTTAGAGTGCTCTGAAAAGGTGTTTCTAATTTGCGTGACGTTTCGAAAGCACTCAACAGCACTCGNGAAAAGCCGTTTTTAGAGTGCTCTGAAAAGGTGTTTCTAATTTGCGTGACGTTTCGAAAGCACTCAACAGCACTCGTCTGATGTGTGTGTTCTTTTCGTAGATCAGCAAATTGAACGCACGGTTAATAGTTTCGCAGAAAAACTTGAATTACTAAGACTCTGTAACACAGTTCAAGTGCCAGTTAGGCGGTAACCTGTGTAATCTGCAGTAACACACTGCCTGTCATAACGTTTTTACACTTTTTTTTTATCCACAGTACACAATTTTGCTGCGATGTTTAAATTACCATCGTAGTATCGCGATGCTGTCGATGGCCTGCTTTATGCCCACTGCCTCAAGAGTTATTCTGGCGCAGGTCTATTTACGCCCTCTCCGCATATAGTCACTTTAACAACTAAATTATCAAGTTGTAATATCTTCCTTAAAGCAGGGTCGACATGAATGCGTGAAAATGCCTTATCGTAGACGACTGCTCTAACCTGTCGTCAGAGACCAGCCTGAATAATGAGAGGTCAGAATATTATGACCGTGGAGATTTGCTGAACAGAAGACGAAGAAGAAACAGAGAAATCGCCAAATTCCCTCTATCCTTTACTTCACGCATCATGACATGGAATTCGTATTTCGAAAACTTCTTATACTTTCGTGTAGGGATCGAAGCTAAGATTTCGTAGCACTAAATTATCATCCTAGGCGCTGAGACAACCGTGGAACTTTTCTTCCGATGCGAAACTTCATGCACGGGTGGGAAACGCTAGTTCGTTTTTAATGTCACCACCTGTGTTTTCCTTGTCGATATAGCTAGGTAATGGTGTATGCCCGAAGCAATTTGTTTATTTCATAACGTATTTCAACATGGATAATAGTAATAATATATATTTATAAAGCAAACATTACGTCCCACATAAGCCAATAAAATAATTGGTAAGAATTCATCCATTGCCATTATAATGGCATAAAAACAAAAAATAATTAAAACCGTTATTATACACTGAAGAGCCAAAAAAACTGGTATAGGCGTGTTTATGCAAATAACAGAGGCACGGAACCAATCAGAGTAACGCGATGCGGTCGGCAGCTAGATCGGTCACTGCTGCTACAATGGCAAGTTATCAATATTTAAGTGAGTTTGAACGTGGTGTTATAGTCAGCGCACGAGAGATGGGACATAGCATCTCCGAGGTAGCGATAACATTTTGAAGTTCGCGTACGACCATTTCACGAGTGTGCCGTGAATACCGGGAATCCGGTAAAACATCACACGTTCGACATCGCTGNGTTCGCGTACGACCATTTCACGAGTGTGCCGTGAATACCGGGAATCCGGTAAAACATCACACGTTCGACATCGCTGCGGCCGGAAAAAGATCGTGAAAGAACGGGACAAACGACGACTGACGAGAATCATTAAACGTGACACACGTTCAACTCTTTCTCAAATTGGCGCAGATTGGATTTGTGGACTGCCCTGCAGTATTCATGATGTGAATTGCCTCCTGAATACCTTCAGACATTAGTCGAGTCCATTCCACGTCGTCTTGCGGCACTTCTGCGTGCTCGCGGGGTCTCTACACGATATTAGGCAGGTGTACCAGTTTGTTTGGCTCTTCAGTGTAGAGTGTTGTGATAATAATAGTTACGATTTTATTAATATTATTTCCGTGTTTATTGCAATCAGCGGTGTATCATAGTAAGTGATAGGTTATATTGTGAAAGTTGAAGCTATTGGTTTATATAATCAACATAGATCCTCTGTGCTTCTAAGAACTTAACTTTACTAAATTTGTTATCATTGTTTTAAATTTATATGAATCCTTTATTTTCAACCTCCCTAAAGACCATTATGTTATAAACGGAGTTATTTACACCAATAGATTTTCATGGATGTATTCTATTGGTCTGCATAAGCTGTGAAATTCATAAAATACTAAGTTACATTCAAATGACTTCGTGAAAATGGGGGTTACATTCAAAATTCTCTATATCCACCATCAGCTACTCTCGAAATCCTCTATACGTGTTAACCAATGAGAAAACAAGATATATCGAGGAAGAAGATTGACGTCGATTGTTCATCAGTCTCGCCGACTCTAGTGGTCTGCGGCGCTTAATCGTTCGTCGTTATGATCTATGTACGAACAAGAGAAGAAAACAATATTTAAGAGGATAATGTGAAAATTTTGTTAAAGGTTTTGATTATAGTTGAAGGTTAATTCAAGTGGAAAATGACACATTTTCCATTTAATTTACCTCATCTAGGAGAATTCCAGAGCAGAAAGTTGACCATATTCCCTATTGTGATATTCTGGTGTAATCAAGATATATTGTTGTCTGTTGTCCATTAATTTGGCATCGTTTATTGAAAAATTGGTATCGATACTTTTCTTGTTGCTAAAGCAACTCTAGGAAGAGGACAGAAAAGGATGCGGCAGCCGGAAACTTAGAAAAAAACTAGAGAAAAGCGAAAAAGGTGGAGAATTGTAGGAGATTAAAAACGAAGCCTAACATTCACTTCCCACGTACTGAAGAAAACATGTGGTTCGCTCATTCCTGTGTGTAGTCAAACATTTTTCGATGTTTTTGGGTTGAAGAAGGATCGTGTGCAAGATGTTCTTAGATCACACCTCAGTGGGGGTCAGGTAGCACGGGAAAACTGGGGAGGAACAGAAGAAGTGTTAAGAATGCATGTCGTAGAGATGCTGTAGGCAAATTCATAAGAGCCCTTGAAGCGTGCAGAGCCTTTCTACTGTCAAAACAGGAAAAGTGATCGCAGGTTATACTTTCCACCACAATTGAATATTCAAAAAGTTTGGTGAATTTTCATCACGACTGCGGAAAGCGAAGTTATTTTAAGGAGTGTTATTTTCGTACAGTGTTCTGTACCAATAATAATGTTGTTTTTGGAACTCCCAGAACATGTATTTGTTCTGAGTGCTTGGAATTCGAAGAAAGACTAAAAGTAGAAATAAATACTACTGGGAAACAAAAACGTATGACACAGAGGAGAATATATACATTGAAAGCGTTCTATGATAAGTTACAGGAGGGAAAGCAGGGGCTTCTGATCTTCTCTTATGACTGTCAGAAGAATACGCAACTCCCAAAACTTACTGATGAAGCTGCTTATATTAGTAGGCAGTATACTTTTTACAATGTTACTGTTGCAAGTGGTAGTTCTAAGGGTCTTTTTTCTAAACAGATTATCCATTGCTATTGGTGGAATGAGTTTAAGCGTCCGAAACGTTCCAATGAAATAGTTAGCTGTGTTTATCATAAACTTGCTCTTACTGATATGCAGGCGTTGAAACAGTAAGACTAGTAGCAGATGGATGCGGAGGGCAAAATAAGAACACTGGTGTAATTCCATTGCTAGCAAATGCCCCCCATAATGTAGCCAGTGTGGAAATAATTTTTCCAATGGTTGGACATTCTTTTATTCTACCTGATAGGGTTTTCGTAAAGATAGAAGAGGTACTCTAGAAGAAAATATTTGTTTTGGAGCCCACCATCTATGAGAACATTATTAGTGAGCATGGCACTCTACACAAACTAGCAAGTGATGATGTGAAACTGTATGATTGGAAGGCAGAGGCAACTAAATGTTTCAGGAATACAGGATCTTGGCACTACAAATTCAATCAGTGTAAAAGATTGTACATAACAAAAATTAGGAACAATATCAAAATTCGAGGAGAATGTGCATACAAAACTGATGTAGGTGTTGCAAAATACATTACCAAAAAAAGGGAAAACTGTTACTGATATCAATCCTACTCAGATTCTCCCTGGCAATATCCAACTGAACCCAAACAAAGTATCAGATGTAGGCAAGCTACTTGCAAAACATTAAGGACAAAATTTGAGAGATATTGCCAGCCTCGCGTTCTATAGTACAGTAAAAGATGTTGCTCGAAAACCGTTGATATCACAGAATGTGATGAAGACTGTCGTTATGACGATGGGAATGAAGTTCCAATAATTATTGTGTAAAATAATGTTTACTTTTTAAAGTATAACATAGACTGTACAATATACTTTGCTAAGGAAGTGCTTATAAATATATTGCTTACCATGATTTGAATGTTTGTATTCATGATTACAAGACTAGTAATGTAAAACTGTTTACAAATGTGATTCAGTGACCACCTGCTGTTTAACACGATACTCATGCAAAAAAAAAAAAATCAATAAATAATTTTATGTGAATGAGTTTCGAAATGCTCCATATCCAGTAGTATTCATAATTGTATTATGAGTTTCGAAATCCACTATGTCAGTATTTGAGATTCAAAACTCCTACGTGCATAGTTAATGCTAATTTTACTGTGTATTAATATATATATAAGTATATTATGTTTCTTATAATTACTTCTGGATCCCCTATGCGTGTTCTGATCATGACGATTGTACACGAGAATTTAAAGGCTACTCTGAACAAGGAAAGCCACTTCCTGAGCAGGTTATAAAATTGGAAATAGGGGATTTTGAATCTAGAGTATTCGCATTTAACATAGAGAAATAAATGTTTTTCTTTGCAGATAACAGATTATTACAAAAGAAACTATGTGGACAAGTACGACGAAGCATGTGTTCAACTTTTGTGCAATAAACCTGTCAAATTGGCAAATTCATTAGTAGTAGACAAGAGCTCAAGATCTCCATCCACCGACTGGTCAGAATCAACATTGGCAGTGTTGAGGAAGCCACTTATAAATGGTAAACCATCTGTCGCGCGTTATTTTTGAGGTTTTGGTTAATCAGTCATCTGTCGCGTGTGGCGCATTTATACGTTTCCAATTCATTGACTCTCCCAGCAGTTGGGAGTGACTTCAGCGCCACAGGTGACACGTGGCCTGTAACGCGGATACCGATGACGTCGTCTTGGGCAGGGACAGTTACTTGGCCCACTATTGGGAAGTGGACGAGAACGATCATCCTGAGCGATCATGTGACCGCACGTAACAATATGTGTATGACAGTGATCTCGTGAGACGATTTTCTCCATACTGACCCCAGACTATTAGTGCCCATGGAACTGAACATTCACGAATATATTTGGCAACATACTATATGTCATTATCAGGGCCGGGGTGTTGTTCCATCACGAATCACTGTAAGTGAAAGTTTGACTTCAATGTACGTAGGTAGCTGCCTATTTTCGTGATTTCCGCGGGTGACTTAAGAATTCAGCTAACCAACACTGTAAGTCCGAGATTTGCTCAAAAAAAAGTTAAGAAGCGTAAATATAAATCATGTAAACAAACTGGCAAAATATGTTAAAGGCTAGAAAATCACAGTTTTAATTCACCGGTAGCTGTGACCGATAAGGCTTCAAGCTCATATGGCGAGGAGGCCGAAACTATGTTGGTTCTGCACCCGCTGTGTATGTGACTTTAAATGTGAGCCTCGAGTTTGTATATGATGTTCTCGAGAGCACTTTAATCATTCATTGTCCTTATATTTTACTGTTTACGACGCTAAATCTGGAACTTAAAACCGTTTCCTAGTAAACATTTTTAGCTCCAAGAGGTGGCCTTCAGAGGCTTTGGCAAGCACTTACTGTAGGTGAATTACTAGCAAATTTAATCTGCAACAGTGAAATATTGTTACATACGGTGGAGTTCAAAGGGGTGAATTACAGTTGCTAGTTTGCGTTTAAAAAAAAGTTATAAAAATGCTGTGTTTGCTCATTAAATAAAATAGATTAATTATTGTGGAATTTTAAATTTATCTGGTAAGTTTCTGAAGTTTAATGGCAATGGTGTAGTGTGTAACTGAATCCAAATTTTGATATGATCTCCAATGCCTACAATGACTTCGAAATTTTTTTTCTTCGTTGTCATTGTAGGCAATGGCTATCCTATTAAAATTCGTTTTCAGTTATCTGGCAAGGTAAAATTAAAAAAATGGCCATCTAAAATGTATACNAAAATTCGTTTTCAGTTATCTGGTAAGGTAAAATTAAAAAAATGGCCATCTAAAATGTATAAATTTAATTTTCTTTTTCTATAAGAAAAAACTTATTTAGAAGCAACACTTATTCCGTGAGACACGCGTATACGCACAAAAATTGATTTGTCAGAAACTGCTTTACTAAGAAGTTCCTTTAAAAGTCTACANACGATTCTCATGCAAAAAAAAATCAATAAATAATGTTATGTGTATGAGTTTCGAAATTCTTCATATCCAGCAGTATTCGTAATGGTATTATGAGTTTCGAAATCCTCTATGTCAGTTTTTGAGATTCAAAACCCCTACGTGCATATTTAATGCTAATTTTACGGTGTATTAATACATATAAGTATATTATGTTTCTTATAATTACTTCTGGATCCCCCATGCGTTTTCTGATCATGACGATTGTACAACAGAATTTAAAGGCTACTCTGTACAAGGAAAACCACTTCCTGAACAGTTTATGAAATTGGAAATAGGGGATTTTGAATCTAGAGGGTTCGCATTTAACATAGAGAAATAAATGATTTTCTGTGCAGATAGCAGATTATAACAAAATAAACTATGCGGACAAGTACGACGAAGCCTGTGCTCAACTTTTGTGCAATAAACCTGTCAAATTGGAAAATTCATTTGTAGTAGACAAGATCTCAAGATCTCCATCCACCGACTGGTCATAATCAACATTGGCAGTGGTGAGGAAGCCATTTATAAATGGGAAACCACAGATCGCGCGTTATTTTTGAGGTTTTGGTTAATCAGTCATCTGTCGCGTGTGGTGCATTTATACGTTTCCAATTCATTGACTCTCCCAGCAGTTGGGAGTGACTTCAGCGCCACAGGTGACACGTGGCCTGTAACGCGGATACCGATGACGTCGTCTTGGGCAGGGACAGTTACTTGGCCCACTATTGGGAAGTGGACGAGAACGATCATCCTGAGCGATCATGTGACCGCACGTAACAATATGTGTATGACAGTGATCTCGTGAGACGATTTTCTCCATACTGACCCCAGACTATTAGTGCCCATGGAACTGAACATTCACGAATATATTTGGCAACATACTATATGTCATTATCAGGGCCGGGGTGTTGTTCCATCACGAATCACTGTAAGTGAAAGTTTGACTTCAATGTACGTAGGTAGCTGCCTATTTTCGTGATTTCCGCGGGTGACTTAAGAATTCAGCTAACCAACACTGCAAGTCCGAGATTTGCTCAAAAAAAAGTTAAGAAGCGTAAATATAAACCATGTAAACAAACTGGCAAAATATGTTAAAGGCTAGAAAATCACAGTTTTAATTCACCGGTAGCTGTGACCGATAAGGCTTCAAGCTCATATGGCGAGGAGGCCGAAACTATGTTGGTTCTGCACCCGCTGTGTATGTGACTTTAAATGTGAGCCTCGAGTTTGTATATGATGTTCTCGAGAGCACTTTAATCATTCATTGTCCTTATATTTTACTGTTTACGACGCTAAATCTGGAACTTAAAACCGTTTCCTAGTAAACATTTTTAGCTCCAAGAGGTGGCCTTCAGAGGCTTTGGCAAGCACTTACTCTAGGTGAATTACTAGCAAATTTAATCTGCAACAGTGAAATATTGTTACATACGGTGGAGTTCAAAGGGGTGAATTACAGTTGCTAGTTTGCGTTAAAAAAAAAGTTATAAAAATGCTGTGTTTGCTCATGAAATAAAATAGATTAATTATTGTGGAATTATAAATTTATCTGGTAAGTTTCTGAAGTTTAATGGCAATGGTGTAGTGTGTAACTGAATCCGAATTTTGATATGATCTCCAATGCCTACAATGACTTCGAAATTTTTTTTCTTCGTTGTCATTGTAGGCAATGGCTATCCTATTAAAATTCGTTTTCAGTTATCTGGCAAGGTAAAATTAAAAAAATGGCCATCTAAAATGTATACATTTGAATTTTCTTTTTCTATAAGAAAAAAACTTATTTAGAAGCAACACTTATTTCGTGAGACACGCGTATACGCACAAAAATTGATTTGTCAGAAACTGCTTTACTAAGAAGTTCCTTTAAAAGTCTACANCGTGAGACACGCGTATACGCACAAAAATTGATTTGTCAGAAACTGCTTTACTAAGAAGTTCCTTTAAAAGTCTACATACATCCGTTCGTTGACTGCAGTCGTTATGACAAAGAAACTTAATTGTAGTCTTCGTTCCAGGTGCTTCGATCCCCCCCGTGACAGGTCGGACGTCGCCCAGGGCATGGCAAGCACGAGGCGTGTGTCCAATGAGTGGGCCGCGTGCGAGCTGTCGCGAATGCTAGGGGGTTGCGCGCAAATGACACTCGGCCACTGCGGATAAGCAGGGGGTGGGGAGGGCAAGGCCGCCGTGGGGGGTATCGCGGGTAATACCCGGTTGCTGTAAACAATTACGGTCGTATCGCCTCTCATCTGGACTCCTCGTACACGCCAGTAGCCGCTATCGTCTTGCGGCCCGAGCGCGCGGCCTTTGGGGAGGCCAAGCCAAGCACGCGACATCCCTGGCCCGACACGCCTAGCGCCCCCGATGGGGACAGATACAAGTTATGAGTGATGGCCGGCCACTCTGCCTTCGCAGGGGTGACCAACCCCCAGCCCGCGACTCTCGTCTCCACGGTCGCCCTTCGTGCCATGATAGATCGGAGAATGTACTCTGTGAGATGGGAGTGGAAAAGAAGACGTGAGTGAGTGACGATATTTGGGCGGCTCTTAACGTCGAGGTCTTGAGATCTGATGAGGGTGAAGCGAGGTGGGTGTGGAGCAACGCAGGAATACACGGGTGGGGGAAACTGGATATCCCCGAGAAAACCTGTCGCCGGGAATCTAACCCGGTTCGCCTTTTTGGGAGGCGAGTGGGAGTGGAGAAGAATACGTGAGAGAAACAAGAGTACCCCGAGGAAACCCCTACTTAAATATGCCCTTCGTACCATGTCAGATCATCGAATGCACTGTGTGAGGAGGGCGTTTAGAAGAAGTAGGCCAGAAAAACAAGAGCACTCTGAAAAAATTCTTACTAAATTCCTGGTCACCTGGACCAGGAATCGGAACTGTGTGACAGCGACTGACAACAGAACCAGCGTAAGTCAAACAACGTTAATTATGGACCTGTGGGTCATTGGTGATTGGGCTCTAGCGTTCCACTTCTGAAGACCCTGACTATATTCCAGGCCCCAGGGCGTAAAATTACCGTCTTACTTTCATTCCATCACAGCTCTGCTGATCGTCTCCCAAAGGGAGTGTACATGGCAACACACACATTACTCCTCATTCGCTAAGCAACATTAATTGCATGCAATAATTCAGGCGTTGTTCGCAAAGTCAGCTGCACGGAAAGCCAAAACAAACACAATTTTGCACATCTTACNCATGCAATAATTCAGGCGTTGTTCGCAAAGTCAGCTGCACGGAAAGCCAAAACAAACACAATTTTGCACATCTTAAGGACGTTACCTACCTGGATATTTGTTTGATCCAAGCACAGAACCTGTGGAATGTTAAGGCGATATTGGAAGGGCGCATTGGACACTAGATCGCTTCAGTATGCAAACCATTTAATTGGCATGCAACCATTTAGTTTGATGTATAACGACCAGTCATCGGACTAAGAGCGATTATCATTTTATTATGTTGGTGTACAGTCTGTAGTATAGCTAACTGCAGTAGCCTATCGTAGTTTTTAATTAATCTAGTTAGTGTGTTATCAAATACAGAAAACTGATCAAGCCATTTTTGTCTGCCAGACTACGAAATAGTGTTCCTGGGTTCTCCGGGTTGGTTTTCTTAAATAAATATCGCGGACACGTTCGAAAGTTTTGTAAACGAACGAGTCTCTCTGACGTGCTGTAGCCACAGAGTAAATAAGAATACAGTAGTGAAATAGGCGCACACTCCACCAAAATGGTGTCACTAGCCAGTAACATGTCGGAACTCCTTTCGCCGTCCAACGCTTGGTAACTTACTTGCCAGCCAGTAGCCCAGCCAATAGTGGTAGCCTATCAGAAACAAGGCCATTTACAGACCCTTGTACAACCAATCACGAGAATGAGTACGCCTACATCAAAGAATCCGCCACGCCATTTCGTCTCTATGTATTTATTTATTGTGCTGTAACGCAGTTCAGGAAACGCCATAGGTGGTGAACAAGCGAGGTGTAGGCTGTTCACGGTAGAATAAGCACTTTTAAAAGCCCTCCTTAAGATTTATTTGTATGAATATTGTGTATTATTGCACCACGTGCAAAATTAACATTTCTATGGGTCTGATCACTTTATTCATGCGTCGGGAAAGTGAAACTGGACATATTAGAAAAGGACATATTTAACAAATTCGCTAATTATTGCACTTACATGTACTTTAAAACCGAAAGCAAAAGAAATGACTTCAATATTGACAAACGTTCAACTAACACTTTTAAGTTCAGCGTTAAAACGTGGAACTACTTTCTCTCCATCGTTGACAACGTCACCCGGGCGCATGCAACTCAATATGTCCATTCAGATATATGCAGCTGGAGAGCAGCGATATTTTTCAAATGNACGTCACCCGGGCGCATGCAACTCAATATGTCCATTCAGATATATGCAGCTGGAGAGCAGCGATATTTTTCAAATGCTGATTTCAAAAAGTGCTCAATTAACGGTGGACAGGCCATAGCGCCGACGCCGGCTCCGCGGAGCAGGAGCGGGCGGTGGTTGGCACCCCTGCGCGCCGTGCCGTGACCGCGCAGGGAGGGCAGGGCTGTTATCAGCCGCTGGACACGTCACGGCTCCTCCAACCCCTGCACATTAAACAATGCGCCGCCCCGCGCCGCGAGTGACGTGCGCTTCTGCACTGCGCCACGACAAATAACTGCCTTCCCCGGTCGCTACACCGAGCCTGCCTGCCTGCCTGCCTGCCTGCCTACCTCTCCGCCGCTGTGGTGGCTCGCCTGCACCAACGCAGCACCGTCCATGTTTATACAGGGCGATTCTAAAATCATGGGACAGACATTGAGGGGTGGTAGAGCTCAGTAAAACAAACCATTTATTGTATATGAATATATGGGCGGAAGTGACGCGTTGAGGCACAAACAGAAAAACATAACACATTAACGGAAACATAAAATGTTCATTACCAGCATACTTAACGAGTGATTCCGTACAGAAAATGTTAAAACAGTTGCTGGAAATACATCCACCAACAGTCACGCATGCTTGGCGACCGCTAGATATGGCGTGATTGGCTGACAACTGTGGCGTGCGTGAAATACCCGGCGTATTTGAATATGTTCGCCAATCACTCCACCGACGCTACCAAGTTTGCATTACTGTTAGTGGTAGCAATTTGGAGCAATTATTAAAAAAATTGCTGTAAAAAGGCATTTAGCGGCGACATTGTAAATAAACAATGTGTTGCATTTAATGTGTTATTTTTGTGTTTGTGCCTCAACGCGTCACTCCCGCCCATATATTCCTATGCAATAATTGCTTGTTTTAGTGAGCTCTACCACCCCTCAATGTTTGTCCCATGATTTTAGAATCATCCTGTACAGGCTGTTCACGGGAAAGTGAGCACTTTCGAGGCCCTAGTTACGTTTTCCTTTCAGACATTTTTTAAATTTATTAATCACCTTTTCAAAGTAAATATTGCCATGTGAGTAATAAACAAGGTTGTGTATATTCCACAGCACTCGGGAGTTAACGTCTAAGTCTAAAATAAAATATATCTATTGACTATTATTCAAAATAAGCGGGTTTTCAAAAGTGCTCACTGTATCGTGAATAGCCTAGAAGAGGCTGTATCGCCCCTTATACAGAAATTATCTGGTTTAGTGTCATAATAAATTAATTAGGGCCATTACTGAATATGTTTATATTGTAGAAGCGTTACATTTCACGTTTCTGTGAAAATGTTTGTATCTGATTGTTGATAGGTGTTCTCTGGTTATTAAAAGGTGAACATAAATTAATACATATATATACACATTTATATATATATATTAAAATTATTTGTTGCATAAATATGCGTTAGTAGTTCCTATATTATGTCTGCAATGATGGACAAGGTAATTAATTAACTGAGCTTCTATTGTCAAATTTTTTAAATAAATTCTCCTAAATTTGAATTAGGAATAAATAAATAAAAAATGCAATATGACTGGTGGCGCGGACTCTCTAGGGTTCCGTCGGCCTGCAGCGGGAAGTGACAAGTACCAAAACCGCTACATAAACCTTGGGTAGTCCATTCAAGGTCACTTGCAACTTTTATGAAGCCCGGCTGATGTAATAATTTCAGGCTATTCCTCCGCTTCATGCAAACCAAATAATCTATAAAATAACACCAAAGGTGACAAAGCACCGCGTTCGTCAGCACTCTGTTTAATAACATTTTACATGAGAACCATTTCTTACTAGACTTTACTAACACACCTATTTCACTTCCTGTTTCTATTCATAAGCATTAGAAACGAAATATTATAACTTATTGATGAAATATAATCAAAATCCCATCATAAACAAAAATAAGATATTATTATGTTGCAAGACGTATAACGCTTGTGATAGGGTAGACAGGGTACGGTTGTGCCAGGGTACGAAAGTGACAGTCAAAATATTAGCCAAAGCATACGGATTAGCGAGTTGTGGTAACGGCGAAGGGAGGGGCTTGCATGTCTGAACCCGTGTCACAGTATTGCGTCAGCCGCTGCGCGCTGCGTACGCTAGGAGAGACCCGCATTTGTTTTTGACAGTAAAAAGTAAGTATTTTTGTTCGATTTCTTTTGATAATTATTGTTACATATATACAGATTGAGTATTAAGTGTTTCATTTTGGCATGGTGTTTGTTTTTATGAAAAAAAGTGGGTTGGGTACGGTTGTGACATTTTTTGTGGGTACGGTTGTGACATAAGTAAAAGTTGTGTTTTATTGTTTTAGCTGCCCAGATAACGCTCGCGGAAGACCGACAGGGGGAGGCAAGACATTACTCAATACGAAAATGCATATATTTAAACAAAACGAGGTGTATCTCTGCGACAAGCAGCAGAAATGTTTCAAATTAATCGAATGTCCTTGTTCAGATGTTGATACAAAGATGTTAATTTTTTTTGTTGAAGAACACATTGTCGTGTTTTTATTTCAAAGATTTTGAGGTTACGTTTATTAATGTTTTATTTTAATCTTAAAGAGTTCCTGTAAAGCTAGTTTCTATCTACAAAGAAAATTTTGATATTTATGATGTTAATTAACATTTCTTTTATATTTTGATTATGCATAGTTATGCTAGTTTCTAGGTAAAACAAAAATTTTGAGACTCATTGTAATGTGAAGACTGGTTTTAATAATTACCTATTATGTATATAAATGCTACAGTGCCTTATTAATTATAAGTGATTGAAGTGTTCCCAAACATACTTTTTTCTGTTCCTTTTCTTTTCAAAAGAATGTTATGTAATATTAATGCTAGAGTGTTGCAATAAAAGTGATTTCAGACCATTTCAGAGTATTATTAAACCTGTCACTTTCGACCCCAAGCACTGTCACAACTGCCCCTGGGGTGTGGTTGGTTGTGACATTTTCCCTTTTTTTTTTAATTTGCTCCTGTGTGCAAACCATTATGTTTAGGGATAAAGTTTTAATTAATTATATGTAGGGCTATGTAGAAATTATACGAAAAAGCACTTTTCGTTTAGCTGACTGGTATACATACAAAATTATGGCCGATCAAATGCAAAATGACACAACCGTGCCCAGTCTGCCCTACATGACATATTCAGGAAACAACCGAAACACATCACACAAGTGATGATTTTGCGAAGGTTTGATTCAAAAAGTGTGAACATACCGCGAATAGACTATGGTGGGAACGGGCCCATTTCACAGCTTGGGATAATTCTAATGAAAAAAAGAGACAAACTTGAACCAGGAAAATTAGAAGACAACTGATGATGAGTTGGGGAGAGGTGCTCCCTCCATCCCCCGCCCCCAACTCATAGCTCTGAAAGTACTAGTAGGTTATTATGCAGACCCATGTAACGAGCAAGGACACGCGTAATGGATGGTCAGAAACCAAAGCAAGAAACAAGGAATACGAACCTGGTGTTTGCAGAAGCAAGATGGACCCCGTCTTTGTGGGGGAGGGGATTCGGAAAGAGTCCACAGACCCCTCTCCTTGCCGAAGTTCCAACTTGGAAAAAAAAAAGGGGTTCGTACAGATAAAAAATACGTAGACTACAATAGTGTCGCTATAAAAGACATAGCTTTAGAATATAGTAGTAGAATATAAAGTGACCTCAAGGCTGCCAGGGGAGTCAGGATGGTAGACATGATTACCCGCGACCGCGCTAAACTTCTGAAGAACCTGGCAGTAGAAATAGTTAATTAAAGCACGGGGTGACGGGACAGCAAAGTAATCAAAATTAAATAAAAATTATAAAAAGAGAATTCCTGGCAAAAGATAAGTGATAAATTACGTGGTCAGAGAGAAATTCAAAGGCCAAGGCGAAAGAGCAAAATCAAGAACAACCAAAGTAAACTCTTTTACCCAAGCCGCGGGTGTGATAAGGAAGCGTGATAGGTCTTTAGCCACTTGTATCGTCGCCTCTTAGCGCAAGACAATTAAGAACGTTGGCCACGGAAAATTTTGTTATTTTGTATTTACACCGAATACTACTCAACTTTAAGATGTTAGTAGTGATTACTTTTTCTTCACAAAAAAATGTAACTCGTAGTTTTAGCATAAATACTTATCAGAATCACAATTTTAATGATTAAGAATGGTAAAAATTATGAAAACCAACTAACGTACAGAAATGAGATAATTGAGACTGAAAGAAGATGCCAACAGCTACTTCAAGATGTTTATAAAATCTTACAAAAAACCTTTTTGCCATTAATAAAAAAGTTGCAAATATGAAAGTTTTTTGCATACTTTTTATTTGTGGCAGTCCATAGATTTTTGTAAAATAACTTTCGTTAAGCATACCTTAAAACGAACCAATAGAAGACCTCTTACAGTTGCCCTTGTTAAATTTTCTGCAAATAGTTTGGTTTATTTTATTTGTACATTACAAAAACAGTAAAGTTTTGAGTTTGACATTTTGTTTTGCAAAAACCATGACATCTATAAACAAAATAATAATTAGAGGAAAAAGTAGTGACAGATAATGTCTGCAAGGTGAACAGTACCTGTGTGGTACAAATATAAAATAAAAATTTTTGTGGCCAATGCTCTTACCTGGCGTGCAGTCTTTCCTTCAGTGTTTCTCCTGAACGCGACTTCAAACGGTGACCCTATATTTTTATGACAAACTAATAAAGTTTAAAAGTGCGATGCGTGTCTAAAGCAACTCTCAGGTAACTCTATAGAAAATTTTGCAGCTGTGACCTATTCTGAAAACACCCGCTTTAGTCATTTCGATGTCCAAACAAATAATCCTTGGAGTATAAATGAGAATTTGAAAATTGTATCAGGTACGAGACGGATCTTAAATGCTTTTCGTAAGTATAAACTACTACAAAATGTACAAACATTTTTAATCCTGTGTTTCCTATCAAACTAGAATGATCCCTTAACGTCTCCCTCTCTGATATCACTCTGACATCCTTTGGCAAATGACCCTTTTCTTGCAGAACATTTTCTCCATTGAATGATTTTTTGCATTAGCACAAAGTAACTAGTACCTAAATGAAAAAATCATTATAATAAGCATACACTTGTTTCGGAATAATGTGATCAGAGAAAATCCATATTATTATATGAAAAAAAAAATTCNATTATAATAAGCATACACTTGTTTCGGAATAATGTGATCAGAGAAAATCCATATTATTATATGAAAAAAAAAATTCGCAACTACCGGTAATAAGATTAGAGTAGCTGTTGTCGCCATCAGATGCGTGTAAATAATTGTTCATAGATAATTCCGCAGATGGTGTTAAGTTTGTATTTACAAAATCCAGCATTTTCAACTTACGAATTTACTCGTTAATCTGAAGAAATATAAACGCCAATCCACCATACCAGCTTATGTACACTGGCTGACAAAAAGGCGAAGCGCCCTGAAATAATTATTCAAATTCCATATAATAATAATGTATCTGTCCATGCAGCAGCAGGTTGTATACATGAGAAGAGTTTAAATGGTCTGTAATGTCTAAAACAGATACAATATTTATAGTGCGCTACGGATTGATTGATGCCGTCTCGGTGCTGGAGAATGTCTAGTCAGGCCAGTTGTCGTACACTAACATCGCAGCATGCGCACGTCATATTTGTATGTACTGCCAGAAGTTGCGATAGAAAACCGTGGCTTTTTTCTGCTTAAATTGTCTAGTTATATCATATTTAATACATTTTTTTTANAGAAGTTGCGATAGAAAACCGTGGCTTTTTTCTGCTTAAATTGTCTAGTTATATCATATTTAATACATTTTTTTTAATAAATGCATATCATTTGAAAATAAATGCAAAATACATAAATTCAAAATAAGTGATGAACTTGCAAATTTAAGTAGATGTAGAGAAATTAATTGCATGAAAACAGGAGCTGAAAGCGGCTCGTCGGTTGTGGGANAGAAGTTGCGATAGAAAACCGTGGCTTTTTTCTGCTTAAATTGTCTAGTTATATCATATTTAATACATTTTTTTTTAAATAAATGCATATCATTTGAAAATAAATGCAAAATACATAAATTCAAAATAAGTGATGCACTTGCAAATTTAAGTAGATGTAGAGAAATTAATTGCATGAAAACAGGAGCTGAAAGCGGCTCGTCGGTTGTGGGATCCCGGAATGGTAAGTACACTCGGGGAAAGGGAAATCGAAGTCTCTATTCACTATCTTAGCATTAATTGTTTTCGAATGCTAATAATTACTTATGTTTTAATTGCAGATGCTTAACGTGTCCACAAGACATTTAAAAAAAGGTAATCTACTAGAGGTATGATTGTTTTCGAACGAACACTAAGTTTCCTTTGGCACTAGTATTCTTCGTAAATTAAACATATATTAATTAGTTTACAAATAAAAACTTTTTAAAATACTTTAATATGATAAAATAAGTATAACTAAATAACTTTTGATGAAATGTAGTGGTCTGATCAAATTCGTACAATAGTTTCTTGAAATAAGCGAGTCAACACATAAAATTACATTTCTGTATCATAACGAGAAGACTCTTGGGTCTTTGTTAATTCAAAAATTACACTAGCAAGTACTGTTGGTCGGCCGGAGCTTTCATAGAGAGTGCGATCATTACTAAGGTGGATGTTTTCCATACGGATACAGAAACGTCTTCACTATGCATATTTACTGCCATGGTTCTCATACGGATATGTCTCGCGGACTCTTCAGTGTTATCGCTGATTAAGAAGGCAACTGGGTGAATGAAGAGTCGGGATGGAACCACGCCCTAGTATCATAACATGGTCTCCCATACGGGACACTAGAAAGGGTGGATCAAGCGGTAAACGTTTGAGTCTACAAAGCCTCTCTCACTCTTACCAAGGCGACACAAAGCTCCTCAAATGGTGCTTCGACGTATACTACCCCTGGATGTAAAGAAATTTGGCTACAGCGGGCACTTTCCCGTCCCTCCTACCCTCATCATAAATGGGGACGCACGGACCGATAGATGGTACCAAGGCTCATCCACTAGGTGGGGTGTTGGGCTATCTGGTGCTCAGGCTGTTGGGCAATAGAGCCCAAAACCTGAGTTTTAATATGAATAAATTAAATGAGATGGAAAAGTATCTGCGAGCGAAACCCACTAGTGCCATGGAAATTTAGCTAGTACCCCGCGCGGTCGGAGAGGCCTCACCCGTGACTTTCTTTGGTGCTGGATCCACTAAGGTTGAACTCGTGGTGGCAGTGGTTGAAACTTCGCATCCGTAGTGTTATTATGTCGGGAAAGAACAATGCGAGTCAGTACGTAATGATGCAATACATTACCCTGAGGAGTTCATCAACAACATCTACCCTTCTGGTCTATCACCACACAAGCTTCTCTTCAAGGATGAAGCCTTATTAATATTAAGGCAAAAACGCTGCAATAGCACCAGGCCCCAAGCGAAGGCTTGGCAAAAAGATGTAATCGAGGCCACAGTCTTTACGGGGAGAAGAAGTTTTCAAACTATGCAAACCTCTCATTTCACCCGAGTACCCCGAGAACCATTTCGAATTTAAAAGACTGCAATTCCCCCTCAAGGTCTGTTTCTCTGTGACTATAAGTGAGGTCCAGGGACAGTCGCTAAATGTGACCGGGAGAGATTTGAAGGCGGACAGGTTCTCACACGGGCAAGAGGGGTTGTCGCCAAGTCTCCCCAAATGCGCAGCCAGCACCGACGGCGTCCATTTTGCCAGCCGGTACCGATGGCGGCCATTTTGTCAACCAGTGCCCTACAACATGCTCTTGCATTCCAAGTGAGGGTCGTCCCCATGACGACGCCCCGACGGGTCCCTACTTCATGCTCTTGCATTCCATGTGAGGGTTGTCCCTGCGACGACGCACCTACTGGTCCCTACTTCAAGCTCTTGCATCTCAAGCGAGATTTTCTCTGATTGGCTATGCGAGGCTCTCGAAAGGGTCTCGTTTCTGATTGGCTACACGAGGCTCTCGAAACGTCTCGTCACTGACAAGCTAGTACCATTCATCTTAGCTGAAGAATGTTCGTGTTCATTGCCTCCACCCCCCCCCNCTTCTCTCATCATGCTCTATCATTCCACTTTGGTTTTCTCATATTCCTTCTAGTATCCACCTGATGCCCTGGAAGTTCATGCTCCTACACTCCTACCAAATGTAGATACTTCATGCTCTAGTATTCTTACCGAACGTCCATACTTCATACTCTTACAGTCCTTCCCACAAGTCAGTCCTACTTCGCATTCTCGCATTCCTGGCCAACGACCATAAAATAGACATCATCCCCTAACAACGAAAATTATCACAGAGTAATTAATACCATATATGAACTTATAAGCATAGTTAACCATAATTTCCGAACCGTTTAAGATACAGTCTCCAAATTTGTAGCATAGGCATCACCCCCGACAACGAAAATTATTACAGAGTCATATATACCCTATGCATACTTATAAGCATAGTTTTCCGTAATTCCAGAAACATTTAAGATACAGTCACCGAATTCGAAACATATTCATCACCCTTGACAACGAAAACGATCGCAGTCAATTATGTCCTATGCATACTTATAAGCATAGTTGACTATAATTTCCGAACTGTTTAAGCTACAGCAGTCAAATTCATAACATATGCATCATCCATGACAACGAAAATTATAACAGAGTAATTTATGTCCTATGCATACTTACAATCATAGTTGGACGTAATTTTAGACTTGTTGAAGATACAGCTATCAAATTCATAACATCTGTATCACCCCCGACAACTAAAATGACAACATGCTTATTTACATCACATGCTTGATTATAAGCATAGTTTAACATAATTTCCGAACCATTTAAGATACAGCTACCAAAATCGTAAGATACGTCACCTACTCATAGCATAGGCATCATTCCCAACAACGAAAATTATCACAGTCATTTATGCCCTATATGTACTGATAAGGATAGTTTATGGTAATTGCCGACCTATTTAAGATGCAGTCATAAAATTTATAACATTGACATCACTCCCGAAATATCGAAAGGAGCACGTCTCTGATTTGCAATGCGAGGCTCGCGAAAGGGTCCCGTCACTGACAAGCCAGCACCAACTATCTTGGCTGAAGAATGTTTGGGTTCATTGCCTCCATCATACAACTTCGTAAGACATTCGCGGCTTCGAGGATGACGAAGCGATTCGCTATCATCGAAGCTGAAGACGGGAGCATGCTCCCGTCTTCAGCCGCGAAGGTCTTATGATTTTTTCTGTGATTTTTAAAAATTTACTACAAAATTGCTAGTTTTTTTTTGCTTTAAGCTATAGACGTTTAGAGATGGTGGTCAAAGGTCAAGGTCAAGGTCAAATTATGTCATACAAGGTCGAGATGGTGGTCAAGGTCAAGATCACATGATGTAATCCAAGTTAAGTTCAAGGTCGTTTAACATCATTCAATGTCATTGTCATGTTTGCATGTTGAAATGGTTTCTACTGTTACGAGTGATTCAAATAGATTTTCTCCGAGTGATCCCATGATTTTTTTACTAACATAATATAGGTTTTTACCCTTGGTGACATGGTTTCTACTGTTGCGAGTATCTGTCTTGTATCTGTATGTATATACTACACGCATAGGCGAGTGTTCTGCATTCTGCACGATGGAATTCAGTCATGTGTGTCGACACGAGTGCTCCTAGCGCCAGACATCGGTAACGCAAACGATGTTGGCATCTCCCCTGACAGGTGGTAGGGGAAACGAAGATGGCTGAAGGCTATCACGATCATAGCAAACCCTGGTCGTCCACTCTAGCAGTCGACTGGAGAAGCGAAGATGTCGAGAGTATCTGTGTGTGTTGCCAAAACATTCCCATCGATAGGGAACTGAGTTAGAGAATTGACACTATCTAAAAACTAATAATTCTCTTTCAGATTTAGACGAAATTTGTTTTTTTCTCTTTACTGATGGCGGTGAACTTAATATTAGTGTGGGCTAAGATAAATGATAAACACAGAAATAATTTATATACTTTTACCTTTATTTATAGACTTATCATAATAAGTTTACATATCATTATTTGATACATGCTCAACATATTCTTAATTCAAGCGATACATTTATGGTAAGTAATTTGCAAAACAATTCCTGCTGTGAGCATTAAAGCCACTCTTATTCGCATATATCGCACAGCAGTTGACACATAATAGGTCTTGCAGATGTTGGCAAATTTCCAGTTACTATCTTTATGACCTTTGGCAGTGGTACGATTCCTGAATATCTTGCCGCAATACATACACTCGCTTCCCGATGAACTACAAACATGGCCTTTGCACTTATTGTTATGTCTATACAGATTATCACTGCGGATAAACACATCATCACAGTTATCACAGCGGTACCCTTTGTATGCTGGGCTGAACATGAAATGTGCACTTTTATGTCGGTGTGCATTACCACTTTTACTAAAAGTATTTTCGCAATAGTCACATCGACATCGTAATGATTGCATCAACACTTCAGGGTCCCTTGCTGTTGACCATGTTACAGTTGGTAAGTCTTCAACCATTGGTCCCTTCTTCATATTGTAGCAGCGTACACGATCGTAGTAGTTACGATGATGCTGTAATGTATGTAGTAGCTCTTCAGGGCACCTTCCTGTTGAATATATCGATGGTATTACATATGGTAAGTCTTCAACCATTGATTCCGTCCTTATATTGTAGTAGTAGAAGTAGATGAATTTGGTGGTAAAAGTCGACTTTCCACCACCACGCTTGACAATGTAATGACGTTCATTTTACGTAATGCTCGCTTGTAAACTGTTCGCACACCATGCTAATTTGTATTGCTCGTCTCGGGTTGCCTTAGTGGACGACTGCTGGCTGTGGTACAAACGGTAGCATGGTTGCTGGACTGAAATATATTACCTTAACAGCTCGATCGCCGTCTAGCATGCGAATTTATCAATGCAACCTCCCAACTTAATTACAATCGTTAATCTTTCCGTGTTGGTGGTGCCTCGTTTTTCTTTTGCTACTGCTCGCTCCCGATGTGTCTTACACCAGCTCCTGGGATGTGGTGTTTCTGTAACGGTAGAACTATCTGGAAAACATCGTAGGCATGGGAGAACAGTAGAGAATCTTTGTGTCCTGTTGCAGTAAGACAGATTGGCGTTTGTCGACTGATTTTATTTAATGTTGTGTATATGCGAGAAGGAATTTTTTAGGTAGATATGCGAGCTCGGTATCTTTGCTGTGTGTTGTAAGTGATTTAATCTTTCAATATGTTATAATAGACTATAAACGTTTCTAGCTACTCGAACATCATTTCGAAAATTTTTCACTATGACCTTTCGACGAGAGAAAGAAGTCCTGAGCGATGTGTAGTGGCGGTCCGAACTGCTTTTATAGACCTAAAAGTGGTTAGTGACGATATCCACTACAAACAACAGTTTATACGAAGCGATATTTGTAAAGAGCCATTCTAATATTTACTGCTTGATATATTCGAACGGAATAAATTGTTACCTTGTTCTGTATAACTGAAATCCTCTCGTAAGGGTCATGTGATGATAACGATGGCTGGTAAGTGCTTATAACTATTATCATTTGCATTTTTTTATATTTTTATATTAAATGGCATGGCAGTGTTGTCCTTAACGTTCCACACTTCCCAATGGAAATGTTTTTTTCTGCCTAACATACTGTACGTGTTGTCTGTCTCGGGTTGTCACGACGTGACCTGCTTGTTACCCTACTTATGAATGTCCGATAGACTGCCAGTATTTGGGATGACATACATTGAGTACAGTCACGTGTGAACCTATTTTGTTGGATATATATAGTTCATTGTTAACGATATGTAATATACATATTCTACTGATGATGAAATGTCGAACATTAGAGCTACTTGAAGTTGGGACAGAATAAACGCAGATTCGAACCTAGTACTCTGGCCCAGAGGTATCTAACAACCTACACATTACAGAAGGACATAGATGCAGACATGCAATGGTTTCGTTTCAGTCGGTTTGTAGAGAAGTCGTTTGCTATTCTGTTGTATTGACCAGGACGGTCTAGTATTGTATAGCATCATTTAACACACAGTGTACAGTCCTGGGGCTTTGCGATGGTTGTCAAGTGTTTACAAATATTTTTCTCTTACAATTTTTATATCTGTTTTCATCAATGCGTGGTATTGTTGACCTGATTGCATTTGTGCATCTCAGCTTCGTAAAAGTTTTTCTGTCTAACGTGAGGTATAGCACACGAATCTATTACAATATACAAAGGTTGTTACAAGGTTATAACTATTTACATTACTAACGCAGGCCAACAAAAAATATTCTGTGAAAACGTTTTAAATAAAGGCAAATGAATCTCATGTATTTTGGGTGCTGAAACCGAATCTGGCATCAGTTTTTTTTGTATCACCCACAGTTCTCTCACAATGTGCATTTGTATTTTAAAGTGCGATTTATGCGATTGTATTTAAAAAAAATTCATTACATACATTTCAAATGTTTATTTTTTGGTATTTCCTTTCTCTCTTCTCTTTCTTTGAAGAATACATCGAAAAAGAGGCTACACTACGTATTTGTTGTTCTCGGTGAAGTGACCAGCAGTAATCACCAACCATGCTGACATTCCGCCGTCCCTGGTAACGTTTCTCCATCACTTTGATGTCCTGGTGAAACTGCTCCCCCTGCTCTTCACTCACATCGCACAAGTTGCCAGGGAAAAAGTCAACATGGTTGTGTAAGAAGTGGACTTTAAGGCCCAACAGGCATCCCAGACTTTTGAACTTGTCTATCATATTAGCTACTATAAGCTCATAGTTTGGGTTTTTAACATTGCCCAAAAATTTTGTTACAACTTGCTTAAATGATATCCAAGCCTCCTTTTCCTTTGTAGTCCTTTTTGTTTCAAAGTTGGAATCGAACATCATTTTACGAATGTCAGGCTCAACGAAAACCCTTACTTTCAGTTTAGCTCCTGATAAATGACGAAACTTTTCACATAAATACGTAAAAAAATACACCATATTTAGGCAAGGCTTTTACAAACTGTTTCATTAAACCTAATTTAATGTGAAGAGGTGGTATAAGAATATTTTTGGATCTATTAAAATTNCTTTTACAAACTGTTTCATTAAACCTAATTTAATGTGAAGAGGTGGTATAAGAATATTTTTGGATCTATTAAAATGTTATGCAAAATTTTTTTCTTTCCAAGTGTTAAGGGTTTTCTTGCAGGCCAATGTTTTGTGGACCAGTGTCGATCCCTTGCTCTGCTGCCCCACTCACATATAAAACACGGAAATTTAGTAAATCCCTTTTGTTGGCCTAGGAGCANCGATCCCTTGCTCTGCTGCCCCACTCACATATAAAACACGGAAATTTAGTAAATCCCTTTTGTTGGCCTAGGAGCATGCAAACAACATTAAAATCTCCACACATCATACAATCGTGAGCAGGATAGTTCATTTCCTTTAAAATAATGTCTAGATTTTCGTAAGTTTCCTTCATATGGACTGAATGAGCCACAGGCAGTGAAGCATATGTACACTGGAGAGCCAAAAAAACTGGTGTAGGCGTGCTAATGCAAATAACAGAGGTATGGAACCAATCAGAGTAACGCGATGCGGTCGGCAGCGCCTATATAAGAAAACAAGCGTCTGGCAAAGTTGCTAGATAGGTTACTGCTTCTACAATGGCAGGTTATCAAGATTTAAGTGAGTTTGAACGTGGTGTTATAGTCGGCGCACGAGAGATGGGACATAGCATCTCCGAGGTAGCGATAACATTTGTATTTTCGCTTACGACCATTTCACGAGTGTACCGTTAATATCGGGAATCAGGTAAAACATCAAATCTTCGAAATCGCTGCGGCCAGAAAAAGATCGTGAACAAACGGGACAAATGACGACTGACGAGAACCATTAAACGTGACAGACGTGCAACCCGTTCTCAAATTGGCGCCGATTTCAATGCTGGGGCATCAACAAGTGCCAGCGTGCATACTATTCAACAGACCATCAATGGTACGGACTGTCGGAGCCGAAGGCCCACTCGTGTACCGTTGTTGACTGCACGACACAAAGCTTTACGCCTCGCCTGGGACCACCAACACCGCCATTGAACTGTTAATGACTGGAAACATGTTGCCCGGTCTGACGAGTCTTGTTTCCAATTGTATCGGGCGGGTGGACGTGTACGGGTATGGAGACATCCTTATGAATCCATGGACCCTACATGTCAACAGGGGACTGTTCAAGCTGGTGGAGGCTCTGTCATGACATGGGGCGTGTGCATTTGGCGTGAAATGAGACCCCTGACACATCTAGATACGATTCTGACAGGTGACAGATACGTAAGCATCCTGTCCGATCACCTGCGCTCATTCATGTCCATTGTGAATCCGACGGACGTGGACAATTCCAGCATGACAATGCGACACCCTAAATGACGAGAGTTGCTACCGAGTGGCTGCAGGAACACTCTTCTGACTTTAGATACTTCCATTGGCCACCTAAATCACCAGACATGATCATTATTGAGCATATCTGCAATGCCTTTCAACGTGCTGTTCAGAAGATATCTCCACCGCCTCGCACTCCTATGGATTTGTGAATCGCCCTGCAGGGTTCATGGTTTTGAATTGACTCCTGCATACATTCAGACATTAGTCGAGCCCATGCCACGTCGCCTTGCGGCACTTCTTCATGCTTGCGGGGTCCCTACACGATATTAGGCAGGTGTACCAGTTTTTTTGGATCGTCGGTGTATTACCATTGTATAAAAGAACAGCTTTTAAGCTAGTTTTTGATGAATCTATAAAAAAACCTCCCTTTTTCATTGTTGTACTCAATTCCAAATTCATTCATTAGACCACCAATATCATGGCAGTACACCAAATCCTCTTCTTGCTTAAAAAACTTAGCGAACTGTTGATATCTTGTACTATATTGATAAATAAATTCTCCAGGTGCCAACAAATGTTTTTCTTTTAGCCTAGAGTCAAGCAATTCAGCTTTCTCTTTAGTCAAACCCAAATCTCTTACCAAATCATTTAACTCAACCTGTGTAAACAACTGAGGTTCTAAATTTTCTGGAGAACATTGGAACTCACAATCATCTGTTTTACCTTCATCAGATTCAGTTTCACTGGACTGATCAAGTTAAACATCATCAATAGCCTGTGGTGGCTCAGGGACAAGAAGTCCCGGACCATGACCGACTGGCCAAATAGCTGAAGGAAGATTAGGGTAGACAATTACTTTATTATTTTTGGAGTTATATCCAATAACATCAATACTTACTTCAAAAATAACAATCGTCTGAATGATTTTTTGGTTCTCTCCATATCATGGGTACTGCAAATCTAAAAGCTCTCTTTTCTTTATTTGACCATTTTATAATGTCTTCAATACAAATATAGCATACCTTGTGTGGAGCCCAAGGTTTTTCTTGATCACTGAGTTTTATTCCAAACAATACCAAGTACGCTTTTTTAACAAACTCTGTAATATTTCTTTGATGTTTTTTTAAATTACAAACTCACCACATGTATAACAAAAACTGTTAGGAAAGCTTTTACAACCACGGTTAGCCATATCCAGAGCACATGGGCAAAAAGCTGAAAAGTGAGATTCTGTTGACTGAAAGAAAACAAACAGTCGTACCACCACTTCCAACCTAATTTCATTTAGATTTACTGTATGCTTTTGTATATTAATAATGTCTATTAAGTATATAAAAATGTGTATAAATATATCTAAAAATTTATATAAATAAAGTATATAAAACTTTACAGATATTAGATAGAAATTAAATTTGTCACATTTTGTACATTCAAATGTGAAAAAATGGTGGGTGTTATTATTTTTTTTTTATTATTCTCGGACTCAGCACACCAAAAAACATAAGAATCCGGCAAAATCATTAAACAAGTTTTTTTATCGTTGGTCCATGTAATTTTATATCTGTTTGCATATGAAAACTACCTTGAAAACATCCTAGGCATGGGCGACAGCTACGAATCTCTTCGTCCTGCTGCAGAGATACAGGTAGGTGTTTGTAGAAGGATTTTATTTCATGTTGTACATATGTGAGAAGGAATTCTTTAGGCAGGTATGCTAGCTCGGTATCTAGTGTTGCAAGTGATTTAATCTTTCTGTTTGTCGTAATATCTAATAAAATTATCTCACTACTATAAAAACATTCTATCGTTTACACAATGTCCCACACTTCAAAGCGGAAATATCTTCGCCTATCATAACATACAGAACGTGATGCTCACACGCACATGTATTTGCTGGCAAATGCGCATAACAATTTACTTTTATATATATCTATATATATTTTTTAATATGTTTGTCTCAGTTCATTGCTGTTCTCTCTCTCTCTCTCTCTCTCTTGCGCGACTAATGGTTTACATGTATGTTGTTTGGTGACAAGCAAAGGAAAGCCATCTTTACAAGTTGTATAATGCATTTCATAATTGTATTGTATTAATTTTTTGTGTTTGGTACTTGTGATCATTCGTTATTTCTCATGTCGACATGCATTCTAGCTTTTTACTAAACTTCTTGGTATGATATCAACAGCGATATAACTATTATGGAGAGTAGCTCCATCGGAGTTTTTTATAAGTATGCTTAGGACATACTTGACACTTGCAACCTTTTTCGTTGATGGGGTGTTGTCCAAGTTTTGAATTTGGTGACTATATCTTAAATGGTTTGGTAATTACACCCAACTTTGCACATAAGTACTCTTAAGCCATACTTGACCCTACCATGGCTGGTGCGGAGACCGGTAGTGCGTTCTCGTTTGTCAGGCACTGCTCGAAAAAATTTCTGCATAATAATGTGTCCGGTCCACCGGGCGCTGGCCGAGAAAGTTTTTCCTTGTATTTACTCGTAGCTGGGTTAAGTCGTTATTCATAGTTAGTGTATGCGGACATATGTGTGCGAACAGTAATGCTTCGAGGTGTAGGTAAGTGGTGTGTGTGTGTGTGAAGTAGGGGGACTCGCAGTCGGGGACGTTGTGGCAGGGACTGGAAGGGGGAGGGGCGGGCCACCTTTCGAGAGCCTTGAATAGCCAATCGGAGATGGGAGCTTTACGTAATATGTTATGCTCCTTTATCGATGTGTGTGGCGGTGTACTTTATGATAGGTCACTAGCTTCGTCGAAGTTGCATGACGGAGAGACAAGATCCTTTCGAGAGCCTCGCGTAACATGTTAGGCCCCTTTATCATTGCATCCTTTATGATAGGCCGCCGGATTCGTCAGTGACGAGACTCTTTCGAGAGCCTTGCGTAACATGTTAGGCTCCTTTATCGTCGTGTGGGGCAGAGGCGGGAGCTTCGGGTAAGATGTTAGGCCCCTAACTTCGTCAGTGACGAGACTCTTTCGAGAGCCTCGTATAACATGTTAGGCCCATTTATCGTCGTGTGCGGTAGAGACAGGAGCCTCGCTTAACATGTTTGGTCCCTTTATCATCATGTGCGGTAGAGATGGGAGCCTCGCGTAACATGTTAGACCCCTTTATTGTCGTGTGCGGTAGAGAAGGGAGCCTCGCGTAACATGTTAGGCCCCTTTATCGTTGTGTGTGGCAACGTCCTTTATGAAAGGCCGCCAGCTTCGTCAGTGACGAGACTCTTTCGAGAGCCTCGCTTAATATGTTAGGCACGACTTTGACCTTGACTATTGACCATTATCTCGAAGGATGATATCATATGACCTTGACATTTGACCACAATCTCCCTCGCATAATATGTTAGGCACCTTTATCGTTGTGTAAGGCAGCATCCTTTATGATAAGCCACTTGCTTCGTAGAAGTTCTATAATGGAAGCAATGAACACGAATATTCTTCAGCCAAGATGGCTGGTGCTGGCTTGTCAGTGATGGGACCCTTTCGAGAGCCTCGCATAGCCAATCAGAGATGTGCCCCTTTCGAGCTGTCGGGAGTGATATCTATGTTATGAATTTGACGACTGTATCTTAAACAGTTCGGCAATTACAGTCAACTATGCTTATAAGTACATATAGGGCATAAATGACTCTGTAATAATTTTCGTTGTCGAGAATGAGGCCTTAGGTAACGTCTTTGTTACGATTTTGGTAGCTGTATCTTAAATGGTTCGGAAATTACCTTCAACTATGCTTATAAGTAAGTTTAAGACGTAAATGACCATGCAGTCATTTTAGTTGTCAGGGGTGATACATATGTTATGAATTTGATAGCTATGTCTTCAACAGGTCGGAAATAACATCCAACTATGCTTGTAAGTACGCGTAGGGCATAAATGACTCGGTTATAATTTTTGTTGTCGGGGATGATGCATGTGTTACGAATTTGACGGCTGTAACTTAAACAATTCGGAAATTATATTCAACTATGCTTATAAGTATGCATAGGACATAAATGACTCTGCTATCATTTTCGTTGTCGGGGTGATGTATATGTTTCGAATTCGGCGACTATCATAAATGGCTCGGAAATTATGGACAACTATGCTTTTAAGATCGCAATGGACAAAAATGCATAGCAGTCATTTTCGTTGTCGGGGGCGATGTCTATATTGTGAATTTGGTGACTGTATCTCAAATTGGTCGGGAATTACGAGCAACTATACTTATAAGTATATATAGCGCATAAATGACTGCGACAATTTTCGTTGACGGGGGTGATGTCTATGTTACGAATTTGGCAACTGTATCTTAAACAGTTCGGGAATTACGGCTAACTACGCTCAGAAGTATGTATAGGACTTAAATGACTCTGTGATAATTTTAGTTGTCGTGGGTGATACCTATGTTATGAATTTGGCAACTGTATTTTAAACGGTTCGGGAATTATGGTCAACTATGCTTATAATTATGTATAAGACATAAATTACTCTGTGATAATTTTCGTTGTCGGAGGTGATGACTATGTTATGAATTTGGCAACAGTATTTGTAATGGTTTGGAAATTATTGTAAACTATGCTTATAAGTTCATTAGGGTATAAATTATCCTGTGTTAATTTTCGTTGTCGAGGGTGATGTCTATGTTATGGTCGTTGGCCAGGAATGCGAGAATGTGAAGTAGGACCGGCTGGCGGTAAGGACTGTAAGAGTATGAAGTAGGGACATTCCATAGGAATGCTAGAGCATGAGGTATCGACATCTTGTAGGAGTGTATGAGCACGAACCTCCAGGGCATCATGTGAAATTATGCTAGAAGGAATATGAGAAAACCAAAGTTGAATGATAGAGTATGATGAGAGAAGTAACATGACTGGGGGTAATGATTACGAACATTCTTCAACTAAGATGAATAGTACTAGCTTGTCAGTGACGAGACATTTCAAGAGCCTCGCATAGCCAATCAGAGACGAGACCTTTTCGAGAGCCTCGCATAGCCAACCAGAGACGAGCTCGCTTGGAATGCAAGAGTATGAAGTAGGGACCAGTTGGGGTGTCGTCGCAGGGACGACCCTCGCTTGGAATGCAAGAGCATGAAGTAGAGACCAGTATTGGCATCGTCGCGGGGACGATCCTCACTTGGAATGCAAGAGCATGAAGTTGGGACCAGTTGGGGCGTCGTCGCAAGGATTTCCTACCTTGGAATTAAAAAGCGTGTTGTTGGTACTGGCTAACAAAATGGCCGCATGACACCTTTGTTACTGTCTGACAAAATGACCACCGTCGAGAAGGAATGCAAGAGCACGAGGTTTTTACTAGTGACGTCATCCAAGATTGCCATCACTCGTTCCCTCGTCCCCAGCCCCACGCCCCTGGTCCTACAATTGGTTATTTCTAATTACTCATCTAGAAGTTCAATCATTTCCACACTTAATTTTCTTCTTTTCCTGGGTGGTAAATACCGAATAGAAAATCTGATTGGGTCAAACTTTATTATAACTATGTTCGGTATGTCTTGATTTGTTTCCAACCGTGAATATTTCCCACTTTTATTCTCTCAAAATCTCCATGAAACTTTGTTTCGCGCCTTTTAAGCTTATTCGTTGACATATGTTTGGCAGTAAGTCTCTGGATAAATTTGCACTATGTAGCAGTAATTATGTATGTACCGATGCTGGCATTGAAAAATAGTTGTAATGCCGTTTCTAATGCGTAGCTACCGAATGCCTACATACTAACAGCATAAATACCGGGAAATACTGTCAATATGAATTTGCATCTGTAAATGCGTCCTGTTACTACTGCAGACATAAATAGATTCGAGAAAAAAAACACGGGAAGCAGTGCCCCTTCGTGTGTCGTTTCTTTACCCTGCAGTACGACTCAAAACAAGATGCCTATTTGTAACGTAAAATTATTTTAAATTTTTTTTTATTTTGCAAGCGTTTGATCTTTTATGCCCTATCTATAATAAATCCATTTTTGAATTTTACGCGTGTACAAATAAGTGGAATAACATCGAAATACATAATTATTAATTTCATTGTTTTGCGTTAATTCTTTGGTTTAAATAAAGCCACTTTTTATAAATACATTTACAAATTTGTGTTAAATATTTGAGGTATATTATCGTCGTTAATAGAGACATTATTTTTCTAAGTTACAATTTCAAATTCATAACATAATTTACTGTCATATATTTTATTAAACGAGAGAATTCAAAATATTTTGATGTGAAGAGACTTCTCCAACAGTACAGGGACCCAAATTGTAACTAGAAATCTTCTTCCATTCGTTAAAATTAATTCCACTTTCTTCTAAAAGCTGAGTAATGCTTGCGAGCAGTTGATTGCATAGCCTTGACCTCCGAATTAATCAGATTCGCGCCACCAGTAGTCATACATAGGCTTGTCTCAAAGATTAAGACAAGCATATCTCAGTGCAAGCCAAATTAAGGTGAAACTGCGAATGGCTAATTAAATCAGTTATGGTTACTTAGATCGCACCACAAGACATGGAAAACTATGGTAATTCTAGAGGTTATACATGTAAATTGAGTCTTAACCAGAAATGAAAGGGGTGCTTTTATTAGATCAAAACACAGCGTGTTATTTTTTTTTTTTGCTTAACGATGCCGCACATCTGAACCATTTGAAGATTTTTCCATTAAAAGCCTGAAAACGTCTCGTTTTGTTATCCTCACGATTTCCACAAGTCTATTAAATGAAATGAAGCTAAACTGATTCTTGAAAAAACATAGCTACTAAACCGTGTTCCGCATGATGTATTATCCGTTTGCGAGCACGATTACAATGCGTAAGGACCAACAAACCTCGTAAATAGACACGCATATCTACTCACCTGGCATTGCATACACAAAGAACGAATGGGTCGGTACCTGTTAGTGACAGCTTGAAATGAACTCCAACTGGGCAGCACGTTACGCAGGTGGCGTGTATGCAAATTGTGCACGCAATAAAAAAAGTGCAAAATTTAACATGCAATTTTTTTTGCCCCAGCCTCCTGAATGTGAAATGAGAGTTTTATCTAGCAATGCTTTTTTAAAGGTATCATTGCAGGGGGAAAAGCGTCATAAAGTATGTTTACATTCAGATTAATTAATTTACAGAAACGTATTGTGTTGAAAAACGGAAATGTGGGCTAAGATAAGAAACTAAGAAGCATAATGCGCGACGTAATGAAAGTAACGCCACAGCAATTTTTATAGCATTAATATAAATACGGCCTTCGAATTCACCGACACAAGGAGTGGCTGCAGCCTTTGTCTTCGTCACGCGTCTAAAGTATTTAAACGTACATAGGATAAAAATAAATGTGCTGTAAGGTCCTGAGGATATCCCTCTTTAGTAATAAGTTATTTACGTAGGTTTCCGACAGTTCTAATGTTCTGTGGGTTTAGCCAGGTTTCATAATCCTCTGACATATCGTGTACCTGGTATCGAGTCCGGTTTTCCATGGTGGGAGGCGAGGAGGCTGACCACTACATCATTGCAGCCCTTGTTTTTTGAAGAAATGCATACACTATAACAATATATCTTGGATTTCCATGACCTTGACCTTGACCTGCGATAACTTTGGGATTAACTTAAAGCCGAAAAATCAAGAAAAATCGAAAAAATTCGAAAAAAAATCGGGAAAAGTTAAATTATTGACCACGGCCACCATACAGGATTTACATGACCTTGAACTTGTCCCCAAGTAGCCTTAAACCCAAAAAATTAAAAAAATCACAAAAATTTGTTTAAAATTTTCTAATGGAATGGGGAATACATTGCTATCCCCGGCAATCATTTTAAACGTCCGTGACCTTGACCTCGACCTTAGGTTAACTTGTTTCTGACAGGCAGGTAGGACGGACGTGTTTCGGCGTATTACTCGGCAATTGAACTGTTCTGCCTACACTGTAACTCGATACACAACGCAGTAGGAATAGGAGAATACACACACGTCGAGAAGGCTCGGGTCGACCCCGGCGGACCACCAGCAGGGAGGATCGTTTCATCGTGCGACAGGCTGTACGTACTGCGCGGGCGTCGCTGCACACCATCCAGGGACACAACACGGCAGCTGGGGATACGCCTGTGTCCACAAGTACCGTATCCAGGCCGCTAGCAGAGCGGAATACGTCGTAGCGGCATCCCTTACGACGTCTACCATTACGACCTGAGCATCGCCGAGCACATGTGACCTTCTGCCGCAGACGGGCAGCACGGCAGCTTGTGATCGGCGACGAGTGGTGTTTAGCACCCCACTGGTGGTGATTCAAGGAACCCCGATGGCGCGACGATACGTCCAGTAAGTTCTGCGACCGTGTGCACTGCCCTTCCTTGTACTCCTTGGAAACCCCATTTTCCAGCATGATAATGCCCGGCCTCACACAGCACGGGTATTTGCCTTCGTGATGCCAACATGCTTCCTTGGCCAACGAGGGTCCGCAGAACTCTCGCCCATCGAGAACGTTTGGGGCCAGGTTGTAAGGCAATTTCGGCCAGCGGCAAATGGGAGCGGCAGAAATAACTCCCAAATTTGAAAGGCTTATAAAAAATACACAAACGATTCTAGTCAAAATTTTACTAAACCGTCTGAAAGAATTATGTTTGCCATTTAGTTTTATTTAATTTTTTAAGTTGTAACTTAATTTTAAAATATATATTTTTTAAATTTTTACTTAATATTTAAACATAATCTTTTTTTTAATTTTCACTTAATGTTTAAACGTAATCTTTTTGTAATAGTCACTTAATTTTTAAACATAATTTTTTTTTAAATTTTCACTTACTTATTAAAAATAATCTCACTCAAAAACCGACTGTCACTGTCTATACACGTCTGAAGCCTCACTCTGAAATTACGCATTACTCTCCTCCTCATCTCTAGCGGAATTTCCGCGATTTCGTGTCGGATAGCAGCTTTGAGTTCATCGATTGTCGTCGGTTTGTTTTTGTAGACTCTACTCTTCAGGTACCCCCAGAGAAAGAATTCACAGGTGGTAAGATCGGGTGAACGAGCTGGCCACGGGATGTCGCATCGCAGTGAGATTAGACGCCCTGGAAACATTTGTCTTATGGCTGCCGTAGATTCTCTTGCTGTGTGAGCGGTGGCACCATCCTGTTGAAAGCATACAACAGGATTTCCACGTTCATTCTGTTTCGGCTCTAGGAAGCTGTGTAGCATATCTACGTAACGATGAGACGTTACTGTAACTGTTCGTCCTTCATCCTCAACAAAATACGGGCCTATTATTACAAAGTCTACTACAGCACACCAAACAGTGACACGTTGGCTATGGAGAGGTCGCTCATGAAGTTGCCGAGGATTATTTTCTGCCCAATATCGAAAATTCTGTTTGTTGACGAATCCTGATAAATGAAAATGTGCTTCGTCACTTGAGAGCACAACTGCGTCTGTTGGAACGTTTTCCAGGATAGCCTGACAATATGCAATACGGTTGGCCCAATCACGTTCACTAAGTTCCGGCACAACCATGATTTTGTACGGATGAAAGTGGAGGTCGTGGTGTAAAATTCTTCTCACACTACGAACAGATATTCCCAAGCTGGCAGCGTGCCTACGGGCTGGACGTCTTGGAGATTTGGTAACTGCTTGTTGGAGTAATTTAATGTTCTTTGGAGTTCGAGCGCTGCGAGGTCTACCTGGCGGTGCATTTTTTAAAGCAGAACCTGTGATTCTAAAATTTGTAACCCACAATAGAACGGTTTTCCTGTCAGGAACTGCACCGTGCCGACCTATTCCGAAGCGCGTACGAAATAATCGCTGCGTTGTGATTACAGAACCGCCATTTTTAAAATAGGTTTCAAGGACGAACGCACGATGTTCACCGCTCCATGTCATGGTGGCGACTGAAATGGCAGCAGTGGTGCTGCACTATGACACAACCCCGGGCCGCCTACCACCACTAGCGCCGAGCCCATGGCGGTGGCAAATTCGGGAGATATTTCTGCCGCTCCTATTATACGCTAATATAAGAAGTGTGGCAATGCGTATATGAGACGGTATCAGCGTATTTGCCAATTATCAAGAGCCCTTGCTCGCGCGAACAGTGTACGTGGGTTGTCTCAGAGTGCTCCCAAATTGTTATCACTTAGAATGTATGGCGGAAGGTCTTCTGTGAGCACACACTGGACTCCTTACTAGAGCACTTCCAGAAATGTTTCTCCAACTAGTTGGATCGTTCGCATTGTGTTTCGTGAAGTGATCCGAGAGGGAAAATTTCTTGACCATCCACGTATCTAGATTTGTCCCCTATTGAACACGTATGGGATGTGATGGGGCGACGTTTGCACCGCTGTTAACCACCTGCCCAAACACATGGATGCTCTATGTGTGTAGTTGCAGGAAGCATGGTGGTATGTGTCCCAGGACAGTATCCGGCACCTGTAGGATGGAACGCCACGTCGTATCGCTACCCGGATAGCCGCGAGGGTAGGCTCTACCCAATATAGAACGCGTTCTTTGCGGATGTTAAGCAACGATCCCTCTATGCGTGAAAGACTAACGACTACTCATATATGCTATCATCTATCAGCCTGTGATGGTTTAATATATTTTCACGAAATGAATGAGTGTGTAGCGATTTCCATGTCCAACAAGGTATACGACAAAATATTAATCGGTCGTGACATAACAGGAAATCGTAGTAGGTAATGTCAGGCCAAGGCAGANCACGTCGTATCGCTACCCGGATAGCCGCGAGGGTAGGCTCTACCCAATATAGAACGCGTTCTTTGCGGATGTTAAGAAACGATCCCTCTATGCGTGAAAGACTAACGACTACTCATATATGCTATCATCTATCAGCCTGTGATGGTTTAATATATTTTCACGAAATGAATGAGTGTGTAGCGATTTCCATGTCCAACAAGGTATTCGACAAAATATTAATCGGTCGTGACATAACAGGAAATCGTAGTAGGTAATGTCAGGCCAAGGCAGAAATTTTTGCCAGCTATTTGAAAAAATATTTTGCCAGATTATTGCATTTCTCTTGATTTATTTACTATGCTGTAAATCTGCACATTTGTTTACGGTGCAAGATATCATCCCAATGCACGTGTCACTCTGGTAAAACATTTGATCACAAAATTTGCAAAATTCCTTATCTAGGATTGCCATTGCTTAGTTTTTTAATACTGACTTTCAAAGGTTTGTAGACTCCACTTAACAAATTTAGCAATAATTTATGTCCCACGCACTTCTTACTCATTTTGTTAGAATACCTACGTGGAATACATCGCGGTAGACTATTTTCTGAAACAGAATATGAGAACAGAATTCTTATCATCATTTCACTGTATTTCAGGAGTAATATATGAAAAAGTGTGAACGTTATGAGAGCTGGCCTCCAAAACTTTCATTGTTTTATATTAGTACTAAGTACCGTTAAATTTAATTTTTTTTAGATCTCATAGTTTTTGCACTAACACATACTAAAATCACAATTTTAATGTTTTGGGACGTGCAAATAAAATAAACTAAGATATTAACTTCAGAAATATTAATAAAATTGACTGGAATGTCATGTTTTAATTAATTTTGAGATATGTTTAGAAAAATGATAGACTACCAAAAATAAAAACTATGCAAACATTTCCAAGTTTTAAGACATTTTTAAAAATTGCTAGAAAAAAAAGTCCACGGCTTTATTCTAAAGATGTCTTGAAGTAAATTATGGTATCTCATTTCAATGTACTGAATTATTTAATTTAGGTGAGTTGGTTTTTATTATTTGCACATTCCAAAAACACTATATTTGTACATTCCAAAAACACCATATTTTTTATTTTAACATGTCATACAGAAAATAGTGGTCCAAATATTTTATCTAATGTAATAGTACTTAAGAGTAATATCTAAAAATGAAAAGTATTGCATAAAAATATAAAATAAAGCATTTTTGGTGACCAGTACACTTATGGCCTTTGGTGCACGCTATATTTGTATGTCTGAAATTAAAAAAATCTTGCACACATCTATTAATAAATTTTTGGTTCTATGAAGTATATGAGAAGAATTTGTAAATTTATCTTAATGAGTTAGTTATTCAACAAATAATTTCCAATATTTGTCCCTTACAGTTTCGAATATTTAAAATAAAATTGTTATTTGTTAAACATAATTGAAGACTTAAATGCTAGCAATGGCTTGAACTATATAAAAAATATATTTGATGGGTTAACCACAAAATTAATTTTGTATAATGTCAAAAAAATGGGTTTGTGGTTATAAGTACTGTTGGAAAGAAAGGTTCATAAAATAGGTCAATCTATGGAGTGATGTCTTTACTTTGTTTTTTTCTTTGTTCAGCGGTTTTTTGTGACTTAAAACACAGGTTCTATAATGGACGTTACGACAGTATGCACGCATGAACTTTATATTTATAAGTCTCCGTGACTGTCTTATGAATGTACCTGAAACAGATGTCCTGACCTCCCTTGACATTTCTGGGCTCTAAGAGGCATTTGCACAACTAAGCGATCATGTCGTTTCAATATAACATGATTCCGAGCTGTGACAGTTTTCGCAACTCGCCAACGACCTCGCGGGTGGGAGTCGGCCGTGGTTTCGGCCGCTTACTCCCACGCCGTGTTCTCAAGTGACATCCCATGGTGGGCGTCTCGCTTGCGGCGCGCGGAGGAAGCGGACAGATGTGATTCGCCCCGAGTCTTTGTGCAACCTTACACTCCTGGCGTGGGCCACTACTATCCGTCGTGGCGCGGCGCGGCAGTAAAACACCGCGGCAATCGTACTTGTTCCCGAGCGGGCAGGCGGGGAACAAAGGACTTATCCAGGAGAACAGGCCGCGAACCTTCTCTGACTTATCATCCCGATTGTTCGGAGCTCTTCCGGGACGGCATTTATGATAGTTTATATCTGGCATTTTATTTTTTCAGAGCTGCGCTTGCCGCTCCGCCTGGACACGTCTTTCCCCGTCGCCTCCTGAAGCTGGAGGATTTAAGCTGCCGCAAATAAGAAAACAGTGTCGTTACTTCGGCTATTTTGTAGCCAAACCTAGCCATCTAACACGCCGTATTAGTTATAAATTCTTTTCAAATACTACCGACGGCTTTCCCAGCCATTTTGATAATCCAGTTTAGCTACTCGTAAACAACTTTAGTATCTGAAATTTTTTATTTGACATGATGCAGTGTAAGAACACTATTACACTGCAGAAATGTTTTCACTGTATGTACAAATATCCAACCCATTAGCTATATCTTCTAAACATTCAAACTGTTCAATATGAAGTTACACTAATAAACTCTTTAAATCAGAACGTGCAAATCCTACCAGGTTGCTTGGTATTTTAGCAAATTTGGGGCACTCTATCAGAAATAGAATTTTTAATCCATTAAAGACTGGCATTGACTCGTACTTTGATCCCTCGCCATATTTAGGCTATATAGTTGAAAGCAGCCTAAAATAATCTAACCTCTTAGAGAAAACTTCAGAAAATCCTTCGCGATGGTAGTTTCAACTGTACAAAGAAAGTTTTTCTAGAAATTCAAATAAAACTACTGGAAAATATTGGAATACTGCATGAAATGGCATTATTAATGTATATTAAGTACTGAAGCATTTGAAACAACGAATAACTAATTTAAGGTTAAGCTTGGGTTTTCTTTAAACTGTTGACACAATATAAAATCAGTTGCGAAACATTAATTTTATTAACGAGGTTAACAATTCATACACAGATGAATTATGATTAGAGAGTATACTGACTCTGCTGCAGGAGAAAATATATTTTTTTACAGCTAGTGACATTTCTATGATCTGTTTTAAATGTCCTCATTATTATGATTGTGAGAACAGAGATGCCTGTGGAAGAAGGCAATGAGAACTATATTTCTACATATATATAAATTTTATATTTTGATTATTTTTAGTAATAAACTAAAACAAGGTACAATATTGTCAAAACTTTTAATTATATTACTGGCTGGCGTATATTTGTTTTCATAATTTCCTTGTATAAATGCAAACTCCTATCTTTGGAGCATTTAGCCATGTACAGCAATTTTCAAAGTCAGCATTTGCTACTTTTAGTGGTTAATAGGTGGCAACACTGTAAGAAAGATGTTGACTAAATATTAATGAAAAATTTAACCCCCGGTACCAGAAGCGTCATGGTACTTCGACTGATGACATTAACTCATGACGAGCATTTTATGGAAAAGTAATTTTTCAACATACTGTAACATTTCCTTACTTTTACAAATGAACGGTATATTTTTATAGCATGTTTGTTCTGTTTGGGGAAAAATAATAGACGTTCAATATTACAAACAGAAGCACTAGGCGAATATTATTAGAATGATTCTTAAAATATGGGAAGAAAATAAATGAAAAATTTATCTTATGATCCATACGTCACTACAAGGAATATTCTGTTACAGAAAAATAAGCATTATGGTACAAAAAAACCAAACACGGAAGGAAGAACCAATAGCGTGTTAAATCTTACTAATTTGTTTGTTAAAACATTTAATTTACAACTCATGATTGCTGCCAATTAACAGAAATTAATATCGATAACGGATAGCATCAATATATATTAATTTTATTATTATTATTATTATTTTTTTCGTAGAAGCTAAATGTGTAATAATATTATTACATGCTTGCTGATCTACATCACTTCCTTTGCCCGTCTCGGTCATGCTAGTGAAGCAGTGCGCGAGGGCTAGGCTAGAAACCTGAGAAACAAAGGCAAGCCGTAGCGTAGCTGCCACCGCGATAAGCCTATCACGACTCTTATGCTCCTGACCTTCAGCGGATTGAATTTCTGCTGTTATCTGTGAAGGAATGTTCTGGTCCGATGCCCTAGCCTCTGCCAGCGTGACTCGGGGTGCGGGGGGCCTTTCAGATCGGGCCAACAAGACTATTTAATCTGCGACAGGCCTCCGAGTCGACAATTTTGAGAGTTGAGAGTTTGGATGATCGCGCGACCTTAAGCGTCAGATGCGCGAAGAAGACGAGCCAGCAGAGCGTCAAGTGGCGACAAGAGTGACCAGCGGGAGTAAAGTCTGCGGACTGCAAGCATCAGTACAGTGAAGAGTGAAACTGACGGACGAGACTATTGACTGGATGCGTGAGTGTAAGACATTTGGAATGGTGGCAACAGACAGATTGAATATGTGTAAGTAATGAGTATGAATTAAGTAATAGTAACAAACATAGAGGCAAAGGAGTTTAATTAGCATTTCGATATACATTAGATATTGCACTCACTGAGAATAACACGAGTAATAATGTAGATAGATAGTTTAATGTTGTAAATAATAGGTGTGAAAAAATTAAAAATCAAATTTTGTTATTTGATTTTTATTTAGACCGCCATCGCTCACGAATTCGGATACGCCTCTCTGGCGTCTTGTAACAATATATTTAAATTCTTAAAGGTCCTAGTTGTATGGTTATTACCTTAGGTATTTCACGTTTTTTCACTAAGTGTCCGCAGCCAACTTAAAACTGGTCGCTAAGAAGTGTTACTTTTCCAAAAAAAACAGATAAATTTCTTGAAATTGTACTGCTGGCCCAAGGAAATTAAACGGACCCCTAGAATACTAGAATACCAGATAAATAAGAAATTGGCCCCCACCAACTGACAAACACGAAGTGTGGAGTTTCCTGGACTTACATGCTTATTGCCATCTGTTTTGCTTGGGTTTGCCACGATTGCCAAGACACAGATTGAATTAACTGATGCAAAAAGGAAATTGCACTGGGAGACTGAGTGCGAAGATGCTTTTAGTAAGCTAAATTAAAATCTGATACCTCCTTCAGATCTAGGTTTCCCAAACTGTGAGGGCGTGTTAATTCTGGACTCTGATGCTAGTGAATTATGAATCGGAGCTGTGTTACCTCAGGTTCAGTATGGGAAGGAGAGGCCACTTGAATACTTCCGTAAAACACTGCCCAAGCCTGAGAGAAATTGTTGTGTGACGCGCAGAGAGATTCTGGTCATGGTGAAAGCAGTTTCGCAAGCCCATCCCAACCTTTATGGCAGATATTTTAGTCTAAGAACCGACCAAGCTTAATTATGCTGGCTACTAAATTTCAAGAACTCCAGAGGTGAAGAAGGGAGGTGAATACGGCATTTTCAAGAATATGAGTTTGAAAACAGCACAAATCTGGATGCCTTCACGGGAATGCAGATGCATTCTTATACTTCCTATGAGGTCACTTGAATCATTCTGTCGTCATTGCAAACGTCAAGAAGAAAATAATGGTAAATCATTCAAGGTGCGGCGGACAAGAATTCATGGCTCTGTATCTTGTGATGGGTCACCTATATGGAATGATGAGGGGATTATGAAACACCAGGTAAATTATCCCACTTAGCGCCCAATTCTAGAGTAAAAAAAACCGGCTGTATGACGGTTAAAATTGGAAGAGACATCCAACCTTAATGTAGCAGTCAAATCATACTGAGCACCATGGAAATTCCTCGGAAATTCCTCAGAAAACGGGAGTGCCCCGAAAGAACCCACCAGCTAATGGCAACGACCACCACGTTTCACACGTGTGAAAGTCCGGGAGAGCAATCCCGCCGGGAAACCAACTCGGCTCTCCTTGGTGGGAAGCAAGTAGTCTGACCACTTACATCATCGCGGTCCTGTCTAAGGACCTCTTACGAGAGTGCGACTATGAGAGGAAGCGCACAATGAAGGCTGGCAGCCTAGTGTACCGAACGTCAAGACTGCGACGTGTCCAGCTGAAGCCGAGTGGTTGCGGCGGCTGGGCAGATGCGCGCTGTCCACCCGGACCAGCACGTGGCCGGAAGCCGCGAGGGAGCCTGCAGTTCCGTCCCATCGCCTTCCCACAGCGGCGACGACCACCCGGCCCGTGGTCTCCCAGCATCCTCGCACTGCTTACATCTCCCCTCCAGTCCTTCCTACTGACTAGATCAGCGACGGTACTCTGCAACAACAGCAGTTCTGCGCGCGACAACGCATGTCCCGGAGAATAACACTGGGGCAGGATTCTCGGATATTTGAAAGCACGTTTGCAGTCAGTACATAAATAAATCACTGGCTGTATTTAACACACTACCATAGCCAATAAATTCGTGTACTGGCGCCCCGAGTATAGGCAGCCACACACCACAGTGTCCGTGAACCTACTGACTGCACGATATCAAAACCGGACGGTAGCACTCATAATTACACTGCCCTGACATTGAAAATGTCACACTATGAACGGAGGAATGCTCAAAAACAAGCCAAACTGTACGCATATGTAACCAAACAGGCTATGAAAAAATTATTTAATTTTCACATACAGACTAGACTCCAGTGGCTTAAAATACAGGGTAATTAGTACCTAAGTATTGGGACCTCCATGTTGAGCTATGCATTGCTGAACACCACGTAGCATCAATTATATGAGTGTCTCAATAATGTTCTGGGGTATTGTAAACCATGTGTTGTTGATCCGAGTCCACAGTTCATCTTCATTTTGTAGAAGTGGTGTGGTATTCGACCGACGTCCAATCGTGTCCCACAGCTTCTCGAGTGGCAAGGAATTGGAAGATCGGGTTGGCCAAGAAAACATCTGCACATCTTGCAAATCATTGAGACTGATCTGAGCTGTGTGTGGAAGGGTGTTATCCTGTTGACAACGCGCGTCTGGGATGCCATGCACGAATGGTATCGCCGCAGCACCTCATCAACCTAGCGGTGTGTCCCTAATGTGCCCGAATTGCGTACTAGACACGGGCGGCTGTTGGCGTTGACAGAACCCTAAACCATGCCCCCACGGCTGAGTGATCCACCCGATGGCCCCGTCGCAGTCAGAATCTCACACGGTAGATCACCATTGGTGAGACTGAAACGGAATTCGTCGCTGAATGTTACACCGTTAAATTCTGCACCCCACGCAGCTCTGTTGCGACACCGTTATAAGCCACGGACAGCTGGACAACAAATCTTTTTCAGCCAATCGGCGCGACGCTGTCAGTGTTTATATCGGAGCATCAAAACCGCCCTGCACACTTCACAGGATGTCGACTATAAATGTCTGTTTCACGTTTGGTATTTAAAAACAGGAAGTTTTGCGAATTGATTTAATGCCAGTTATTATAACGCGGTTTATTTGGCGCGCTTTGCAGATGTATTAGATCGTAACAACGGGCCTGTAACATTTGCGGGCTCAGACACCTACAAGATACACTCCTGTGTCCTCTGCATACTCTGTTCGCGCTCATCTATTTGTCTGGTGGCTGCTGTTGCAGTGAGCAGCCAGTTTTACCCTTGAAAAAGGAGCTATTACGCCTCTCGTCAGAGCTTGGTCTCTGAAAAGTGAAGTACTAAACAAAACCGAAACCTGGGATGTGTACTGTGAGCTTCTGTCGCACTTGCCATGCAAAACCTAATGCTGTATCAAATCTTATTCGATAAACCAGTGCTTGAAGACGAAACCGCGAATCCACTTGGTGCCAGTTGAACCTGTAGGGGACCTCTCGCATAGCAGAAAAATATATTTACATGACTTCGATCAGCAAATCTGGTACGCTCACACGCCATTTCACTTCCGTTTTCCTCTCTGTTTCTATGGCTACTGAACACTTACGAAGTAACCTGAGTGCAGCGCTGACTAAAAATCCCGTTTGAACAAAGGCACGCCGTATGTCTCTGTTACTGCATATGAAATGCATATGACTCACAGTAAACTTTTGTCTATCACGTGCAATATTACAAAAAAAAAATCATTTTGCGCTGAAGAGATGAAACAGTTTACACCACCGCCAAAATACTCTCTGGTATAATCTTAAAAAAATAATAATTTAAACAATAAAAAAATATGTAGTGTCTTATGCTAAATAATTACGTACAGTTGTGAAGTGTTGTGTGAACTTCCAGCATTGCGGTGTTACAGATCTTGAAACAATGGGCATTCGAGACCGGACAAATTCTTGAGCTAAGTGATCAGTAACTTGGCTAAACATTCGTTTTCATACCTAAGCCGGTATTAGTTAATTGACTACTGTCACATACAAGTGCCTGCTGTATTATGGACTGGTTTACACACATTTGGGATTTACGGGTTATTGCTGCCTATCAGGGCTTATCAAACAAATCGCGGTCCAACGGCGAAATGAATAAAAACGAACAATCATTTGACGACACGTTTACCCCTAAACAAATCTGCGAAATTGTTGTGTCTCATAGCGTTTAGTTTTACATATATATGTATATGGTCCTTGAAATGTAAATGAGAAGGTAGCCCGATAATCATCTGTGTAATTTATGTATATATTTTTTAATTACAATTTTTTTTACGAAGATTGAAATATCGTTAATAAACAGCACCCGCCACCTCAGTTCACGGGCGGTGGATCTTTAGGGGATAATAACATTCCGAGAATTCGAGCAACAGCACAAACAGCTAATATACGCATAAATTAAAACATAGCTCTCACGTTCAGCAGTTATCTGAACTGTAAATATTACTATAACTACGCCGAAGTAAAAAGGTACAGCTGGCTAACTAAGCTGGCGGGCATTTTTAACTCACAAATTAATTCATGTATTGAGAACTGAACAGTTGCATTAATGTCATAAATCAGGGATCCATTATGGTCTAAGTTATATAAATAATTCACATTATTTCCATTTGTGTGGCTATGGTTAAAGCACACTATCCATTTAAGTAGTAGTAATATATATTGAGCGGTGACCGACATGAACGTATCAGACACGCAAAGAGGCACAGAAAGAAGGATCGTGAACCAACCGCGCAACTAAGATATGGTTAACGTTACTTCATGGCAGCTTCTGTAAAAATGAGTAAATTCCTAATGAAACTAGACTGTCATTTCTTTGTCGCCTCGTCGTTAGTCAACGAGAAATTAAGGGTTACTTAACAGTAATGATTGGACGGACGCGAAAAAATGTTTGGCAGGAAAATGCTGATCGATGGCAAATGTTTTGGTTATTAGAAATAAATGTGTGTTAGGGGCTACAAACGCACACGAGTATGGCCGATGCAGGTCTACACTGTTCCTTTCAAATGTTTTTTTTTTTCTGTTTTAAAAATAATATATATAAAATAATATGTAAAACTAAATGTAGGTAGCCTCTGTTAACGATATTTATTCTTCTGTAAAAATGTATTTTAAACTATGGCGACAATGCTGTATCTTTCCTGAACTTATTGCTGTATTTAAAACCTACACACCGCTTAATATTATGAGGGGACTGATCACACGCAAAACTTGTTTCTGCTATTTTCCATCGCCGCACACTGGGGCAAACGGCAACAAAACCTAGCAGGAAAAAAAAAAATCTAACTGGGCCAGGGTCGGAATAATTGACGATTCTGAGTGGAGGGGAATCTGAACCAACCTGTCGTAGCATGTCACGCTGTTCGGGCTTCCCGGATGCCCGGCAGAGCCCTCAGTTCATGCGCAAGTTCGCTGGCGTGTACACGCGCGTCAGTAGTTGGAATGACTTGTCTGTTTGTGGTGTTTCATAGCAGCTGCACGTAAAAAGAAGCAGAGATTTAACGGTGGATCCGTCTACCTAAGGTATGTAATGTTATTGTAGCAATAAAAAAAATTTAGATGCTTAAGAGAAATACTATAAGCCTGCGAAGAAAGAGCATGCAAATTTAACTTTTTTGTGCTATTTATTTGAAAACGCAACATTTTAGTTATGTTTCAAACGAGATCACACATCAATCCTGGTTTTTCTGTGTCAAATAATCGTTCCAAAATACTGAGCACTTGATTTTTTGCGCTACTTTGCGCTACTTCCTTCGCTATGATGACTGTATCGATGATTGTATTGTATCAAGACATGTGTTTATTGCAGGTATGACTTCGTAAACTGTTCCTATCACGATGAGAAAAATCCTAGATATAATTAAACGTTCTGCGGGCGGCAACATGGATAAAAAATTTAACTACTTAAGAGAAGAGCTCACGAAAATAATCAAGTGTACGTCAGGAAACTTAAATGGCTTGAAGCAAACATTGTTTCACTCAGAGTCTCAATATAAGTTCCGTTTGATGAAAGCGTGCAGAATGAAAGGAACATTTGAGAAATGTAATAAGGGATGGCTTGAGTCTTCAAGTTCATTTTCAGTGGATAGGGTATAAACGTGGTTGACCGGAAAATTCATTTCAGGCTTTTTGTGAGCGCGCAAAGCGACAGCAAACCACACACTTGAGGGAGTCTACACTAACATCTGATGTAACATACACAGCTCAAATGAGTTTAAGAGCTGCAGGTCTCACTTCGTCTGGTTTGTAGCGAAAAAATCATATGGCAAAACCCACAACTTGCATCCACAAGATACTGTAGGCCTCAAAATAGCACGTATTAAGGAATCTGCGAAATTATTGGTTGCGGAGAAGAAAAGAGTTGATGAAGAAATACGAAACACGAAGACAAGTAATGTTCTGACCAACACAGACATGCGAAGGTCAGTCACAATTTAACATTTGCCATGATAGACGGAAAAGTGTGTAATGCACTTGCGCAAACCACGTAAACGCAAAGATGCTACCTGTATGGCGCTACTTTGAAGCAAGTTAATAACGTAGAGTAAATGATTCGGAGGGAAATAAATAGAGACAATCTCCAATTCAGTATGTTTGTCTTGCATAGATGGATTTGCATGTTCGAATGGATTTTGCATTTGGCTTATATATTCCCAATCAAGAAGTGCCAAGCTCAAGGAAGTAACAAAGTCATCGTAACTGCTAATAAAGCTCGGATTCAGAGAGAGTTTCGAGAACGCTGTAGTTTGATTGTATCATGTGTTCATGATATTGACTTTAACACATTTCGGGCGTACACCCATAACACTGCAAGGTACTTTGTTGAAAGGTATCCATTGTACAACATACCGCCGACAGTACATAAGTATTTCATACACGGACCGGAAATTATCACGTCAGCATTGATTCCAATTAAACAATTAACATAATAAGCCCAGGAAGCACGCAGTAAAGAATTTAAGACATACAAAGAGCACCACACCAGAAAATGTAGCCGAGAAGAAACTAATCATGGTTTATTTAACCGCTTCCTTCTAAGTTCAGATACCATTTATATCCACTACGAGGACAATCAAAAATAAAATCATGCAAATTTTCCGAAAGTGGCACAAGAGTTGTTGATTCATCCATCTGGCAGTGACGATGATGAAGATAAAGACGCTGACAGTGACGGTGTCCGACGACGATGCTGATAAAGGTGAAGATCTGATCGATGTGTCCAACTGGTGGTGGTGATAGTGAAGAGAGGATGTTGCTGTTGACAATGCCGATAAGGATGCTGATGAAGATGAAAATCTGATGGGTATATACTTTATTCAATTCGTTTTCTGTTATTGCGTTTTGATTATTCGTGGTTTTGTTACAATGATGATAAATTATGTGTGTTATCGTTTGTTTGTAACTTTACAACCTATCTGTATCATTTTAGGCACCTACTTCTAGTTCTGGACACATGCAATGTTGTCACGTCAGTGTTTTAATCATTGCTTACCATATGTAAATGCTTTTTACTCCTCGTAATTCACATATCTCTACATATTGATTGCACCATTTTCTTTGACATTGCACTCGCTTTAAATAGGTATGCAGCATGCAGGGTTTGATGCGCTATCCGAATGGAGAAGTCTTGCTCCAGTGCGCGCCATCGCAATGCTTCCTTATGGCCGCACGTGACCTTGAAACGTTTAAAGAATTTCACTAGGTAGTCGGCGTAAGTCCTCTGCGTCGCCGTGGTGCGGGCCGGGCCGGGCAGACAGGCCGCGCAGCGTCTCTATAGACGGTTCTTCAATCAGCGCCGTGTTTGCCGACTGCCGCGCCGCGAGCTGCGGGGGTCGGGGAGGGGGCAGCAGCTCACCCCGAGGACTCGAGAGCGCAGAAACTCATTTCCTCGGCTTGTTATTTTATTTGACAAAGAAGGACGAACGCTAAAGTCTTTTGATATAAAAAAAAATCTGGGAAAGAAAGAAGAAGTTTGAGGAGCCTGTTTAGAAGTGAGCCGCGCACGAGTCGCTGGGAAGTGAGGTGCTCCCCCCCCCCCTTCC
>NQII01001275.1:583777-598553 GCA_002778355.1 Clitarchus hookeri
CCACTTTCACTCACACAAATTATCCCCCTTCTCAAGGTAGGCCGTGAGCATTTGCATGTATGAATTCACATCGTGTGCGCGCGCTCACTCCGCTCTCACCTGGTAGGGCGGCAACCCGCGTCTCTCTTACGCCGAAAGTTCGCTCCGTCCCTCTTCGGCTTCACCTTATTGTGCCGAAATTATTCGTTTTGGTCTCATAATTTGGGTTTCACAGTAATAACTGGTAATGTACGATTTTAGAAAATTTACTTTTTCGGAGGTTTTTAATATTCTTTTGCTTAATTTCAATTAAGTGTGCAATCTGCTACTTGTAAAAAGTCAGAAAAATATAATTATTTTATCAAAAATTTCCTGTCTGTTTGCAAACAGGAAATAACACCGTGAAAATTGTATAAAAAAAGTATTAAACAACTTGTAAATTGTACATTTTCGATAATCAAACATTTCCAATAATACCTCTTAAACTGAAATTATGAGACGAAAACAAAGAATTTTTACTTATAGGCAAAGTCGAGCCTTAAAGGCGTTCATGCGCCAAAAACGAGACTTTCTATATTTACTGGATATTTTATCATTATGTTTCAATACGTAAAATAGCAGTCTAATGAAAGCATAAAAAATATAGAAAATTAATTTACAAATATTAACAACGAAAGTTATGAGAATTTCTAATTTATATGTTTTGCCATACAAATAGCCAAATATTGCATGATAATCATGTTTACCTACAGTTAAAATTACATTTTTAATGTCATTAAAATAAGATAAAGATATTCCGTGGCAATTTTTTAAGTGCTTCTACAATAGAGTAATTTTATTTTAAATTTTTCTTTACAATTGAAATTCAAAATAGTTAGAAGATTAGTCCTAATTGCAGGCGAACGAAATGTCAGACTACCAAGGAATTTCTTCGTGGGGTTCCTATGACTTTAAAAAAATACTTCAGTTGAAACCAAACATTGGGCTCTTTCAGTAGAATTTTAAAAAATTTTTTGACACAAAATTCAAAGTTAAAATGTTCATAATTCTGTTTTTAAAAGTAGGTGGAATTTATTAGCCTAATTTCCAAAGGAAAGGCAGGTTTATGAGATCACTTTCCTGTCTGTGTATGTGTGTGTATGTATATGTGTATGTATGTGAGTGTATGTGTGTGTTTGTATGTGTGTGAATGTTTGTGTGTGTGTCTGAGCGTGTGTGTGTCCCCCTTTCAATTTTTGATCGCTTCAACCGAATTTCACCTAACTTGGTACACACATAATACTTAGTAACGACACCTGACTTTTATAGTTTTCGACCACGCTAGGCACTTATGTACTTTCAAAATGACGGCCTTTAAAATGTTTTGTGTGATATTTCATACATTGGAAACCATGCAACCGATTTAAACCAAATTGTGTATCCTGGCAGAGCATTGTGTAAGCATAACATTTTGAGATTTATATTGTTGTTAATCCGCCATGTTGGAAATAGCACTAATATAAAATAAATATTGTACATTATAAATTGAAAAGAAATCAACCAATTATCACCCAATTTGGAATGTAAGTAATACTATGGTAGGCCGTGTAAAAGTAAGTGATTGAACTTTATAAGTAACTTATTTTTAAAATGGCGGTCGAACGAAAATTTTAAGATTATTTGATATATCTGCCATTTCATTTAACCAATTTCGACAAAATTGCGTATAATGAAAGTATATATTACAAGCATAATATATAATTACAAATAATCACTTATTCTGCTATTTTGGAAGATAGTATTACCCTAAAATTGTCATAACTCGGTAAATAATTAAAGGATTCCTACCAAATTTGGCAAACAAGTAGTACTAATACAGATGATGTTAAGTGATATGTTTTAAGCATGTGAGACTCTTGTTTTCAGAATGGCGACCATATAGCCATTTTTAGATTAGAATGATATATTGTCGAAACCAGGTAATCATTTTCAATAAAACTTAGTATGCTGGCAATAGGTATTACAATTATAAACTCTATCTACATGGAGCATCTATTGTCCTCCATTTTGTAAGATAGAGACATGCGAATAAATAAAGTTTTTTTGTCATACCTCGAGAAAAAATTGACAGATTCCCTCCAATTTTGGCAAACAAATAGTACTGCAGCAGGTGGTGTAAACTGGTATGTTTTATGAAGGTCAGACACTTATTTTCAAAATGGTGGATATATCAATATTTTAGCTCACTATATTTTATTAACGAAACAAATTCCAACTTAATTTTGTATGCTATTACAACCATAAAATTTGTCTATGTAGTGCCTCATTTCTCTGCAATTTTATAAGATAGCTCTACCAATAAAAATTATGATGTTATCTCGTATTCTTACAAAATTTGGTGAAGATATACTGTGGTAGGCCATTAGGGCGTGTCGAATTTTTTGACTTCCTTTTTCAAAAAATGAGGGGGGTCAAAAAGTTGTATTTTGGTTAGCGATTCACAAATATATTTACATGAACTGGCAATTACATTGGTTTGCTTGGTAAATAGGTACTTCAATTTCGTGATATTTTCACGTTTCATGTAAAATTCGCAGCAAACTGTCCTCTCAAGAAGTGCCTTCTTACCATTATTTCTGTTTGTACTTCTGCTCTAAGGTTAAGAATATACTTATATTTTACTATGACATCTGTAAAAATATTTTATGCAACTCGTAAAAGTGTTTAAACTAGCAATACTTATTTGCAGCTAAGTGTCTTTTTATTATTTTTTATTAATATCATACAAATAGTGACTTTTTTCCCAGGCACAAATAGTTTCTTCCAATTTAAAAATCTAAAAATTCGGAACCATGGCTAGTAAAAGGAAGACATGATTGGCAACTTCCACTCACATGAGTAACTTCATTGGAACTGGTCGAGAAATGCTGCCTTCCGAACTCCCAACTCTGCGTGATGTTCTAAGATATGGGCTTCTGCTAAGAGAACAGAGTGTAGAGAATGTCACAAATTACCCAGCAGCCACTCTTGCAAAGGATATTTATCCAAAAGTGCTTGAACAGTGGGAGCGAGCAAACAGTTGTTTTGTGGTGCCAATTTTAAATTCAAGAGTCACAGTCCTGAAGAAGATAGAAGAAAACTGGGAAAAGGCCAAAAACATATCACTTGGCAGAGGAAAACTGGAAGTGAAAGAGGCTTTCATAGCAACGTTAGACAAGCTCTTTGACATCCTCAATTGCAAGTGTGAGATTAAGCTATGTCCAGAATTTGAGGGTCCATGTCCAGGTGGTGCCGACTGTAAACATGAAGTGCACATCTCCTGCTCTTGTTCTAAGGATATGAAGATCCCTGTCAAAGAACTAGTGTTTATTAATAGTCAAAGAGAGAAGGTTGGATCTGTTGGACAGCATCAAATTGGATTACCAGATCTACCTGAGCACAGAAGACAAATTAAAAAGCAGAAGAGGCAAGAAGATGAATTAAGAAGAATTTATGAATATAAGCTGAAAAGGAAGGAAGAATTAACATTACAACCAGATGATGTTACAGATGAAGAATCGGAAAATCCTTTGCAGATTTCATGTGATGATTCCGATGTACCTGCTACTTTAAGTACAAGTCAATATAATACATTACAATTGCGCAATGTTGCATTGCAAAGTATTAGGTATGGTGTTGGTCTACGTGCTACAGCTGCCATTACAACAGCTGCATTTTTGGATGCTGGATTAACTACTGAAGGAGACAGGGGACTTGTGGTTAATCACAATAAAGTAAAAAGGGCACAAAAAAAATCACGAAAGCACTTGATGAAGAATTTCATGCTCGATGCAGGACAGGCAATATTGAATGTATCTTCTTTGATGGACGCCAAGATTTCACTAAAGTTCTGTTACAGGCAGATAACTCAAGTCATCAGTTTCCAAGTANATTTTACTTAAGTTCTGTTACAGGCAGACAACTCAAGTCATCAGTTTCCAAGTATTGTGAAAGAAGAGCATTACACTGTTTGCAGTAAGCCAGGTGGAAGGTATCTTCGCCATTTTACTCCAGAGAAGACTTAACGAAAAGGAAACCTGCTGAAGTTATTGCTAACCATCTCGTGGATTTTTTTAAAGGAAAACATCATTGATAAAAGTTTGCAGGCTATTGGTGGTAACTCAACGAATGTTAACACTGGTTGGGAAGGAGGGGTCATGCATTGGGTTGAGGCAAAGCTGAATCGTAAACTCATCTGGTTGGTTTGTGCTCTTCATTCTAATGAGCTACCTTTGGGGCACTTGATCACCGAGTTGGATGGAAAAACTTTGTCTAACAACAAGTGGAGTGGTAAGATTGGCAACATGTTTGATGCTGCAACAGAACTTGAAATCAATCCCTCATTTGTCAGAATATCCTTTCCAGAGCCTTTGGTTCCATTGAGTGACACTGTTGTCAAAGATCTATCTAAAGATCAAGCTTATGTTTACAGGATAACTCAGGCCATAAGGACAGGTGTACTTCCAATTGATCTGGCATTACTATATATTGGTCCTGTAAGCCACTCTAGGTGGTTAACAACTGCGAATAGGATTTGTTGCATATGGGTTTCAAAACATGGCCTTAAAGGCAACAACTTGGAGACGTTACAACTGCCTGTGGAATACATTGTTGGCGTTTACTATCCCTGCTGGTTTACAATTAAATTGAAATTCTCTTGGGTGGAAGGACCTCGCCACATTCTTTATCAATTGAAGCTCCTAAAATCTCAGAAGAAGGCAGTAGCAGATATTGTTTTGCCAACAATCCAACGTTCATCGTGGTTCGCATTTAGTGAAATGGTGCTTCAGACACTCTTATGCTCGGAGACCAAGAAGAAAGGAAAGCAGGGGTCCAGAAGATAATTGAATTAAGGAATGAAGATGATGATACACCAGGACACCTATCTGTTCGGCCTAGGAAAACACCTGCATTAAATCCAATTGAAACTTCCCTTTTGGAACTGATAGACGTCAGAAAAAGTATATGATCCTCCACTTACTTTTAAACTCAAAATATCAGAAATAAGAAAGTTTGTTGAAGAGCCAATGCAAGTTCCAAAGTGGCCATGTCATAGACAGTCCATAGAGAGGTGTGTGGAACAAGTAACAGAGGCTTCTGGCAAAGTGTATACTGATGAGAAACGAGAAGGATTCATTAGAGGCCAGGAAGCAAGCAGAAGAATGATGTCTAGGAATTAATCGAAGCAAGATTTGATTAATATTGTTGGTTGAAGCTTTTTACATTTTTTACAATGTGTTTTCAGTGTTTCATAATAAAGACAAAATGTAAATAAAATTGTTTGAGCTCATTAAACCACTTTTTGAGCAAATTTTGTTGGAGTTAATATTAAGTTATCCCCTTTTTTTTTTCGGGAATTTCAATATAGATTATAAACAAGCCCAAATGTACCAAGGTAAATCTTTATGAATAAGGAAAAATCTTTTAAATTAGGATATTACGCATTAAAAGGCACATTTTTGGACCCCCTCATTCACAAAAATCACAAATTTTTATATTTGCCCTCCAAATTGACACGCCCTAGTAGGCCATATTATTAAGTGTGTTTTTTTAAAGAAGTACACACTTATTTTCAGAATGGAGGCTATAAAATCATTTTAGTTTTGTGGGAGATATCTACTAAACTATGCAATCTATCTTAACTTATCTTTGTATATTAGCAGTATACAATCATCGAAATTGCTACTACATTACTTTTTTGTCCTCCATTTATGAGGATCACCACATGAAAATTATGGAGGTTTTGTGCCATGTCTCGAGGGGCAATCAACCGATTCCCACCAAATGTTACACTAGAACATTTCAAATAAATTTGTACCAAATTGTGCACACCATAAATACTACAGAAGACTGTGTAAACTTTTATGATTTAAATGGGCCAGACAACGATGTTCAAAATGGAAGCTGCATAAATCATTTAGATAAGTTTAACATATATACTTAACATTAAACCAAATTCAATCAAAATTTGTATGAAGACAATATACATTAGAAGCATCGTATATAGAGCCTCTTTTTCTGACAATTTTGCACAGTAGTATCAAATAAGAAAATACGTTTTTTTATGTCATATTTCAGGGATCAAACAACCTATTGATATCAAATTATTCTCACAATTAGCGCTACGGTAGGTCATGTAAACTTACATGTTTCATGCGGCTTAGTCACTTATTTTAAAAATAAAGGTCCTGTAAATACTTTAGTTAAACCCTATCATTCGAAACATTAGACTGATTAAATTTGAAGTGGATGCTCCGAATTAGACCTCCGTAATGCAGTGGATTGCACGCTAGTTCATAGTAGGAGGTTTCCTGAGTTCAAATCCAGGGGACGGTATGTGTGTATTTGTAATTGTCTGACTACATGGTGAGGAAAGTAAGCTCATTAGTTATATCAGTAACTTCTTGATTTTTTAACCTATTTGATATTTTTATTAAAATGTTATTGATATTGCACAAAATCGTGAATAATCTTAAAAACATTAAAAAACAAAAACAAATTAGACACTTGAACAGCCTTAACAAAAGTACCCGTGTACTAAATTATTTTCTGTGAAAATGTTATTTTGAAAAGTTGCTTGACAGAAGACAACCAATTAAAATTGCTACAGTTCCATTCATTTTAATCTAAAAAAATTAATATCGCATTTATTGGTGCTTTTACTGAAATGGCATTGGATGCAGGAGGACGTGGTTGACGCTAGACGTTGGAAGGTATTGGAAAAGGGGGGGGGGCATTATTACCTTGTAGTACTCGTGTTTGCGAAAATATGGCTTTAATTCGCCTCCCGTCAAGACAAGCGCCCGATTGAGGTGTCGCTGTCCAACGTCTCCCTTAGTATCCGTGAGAAGCTACCACATATTTTTTTTTTAACCAGAAATGTATTTGGCATAGCTCTAGTGGTCAAGACAACCTCCTGCCTCATGGTCATTTAAGCAGTTTTGAGAGATTAACCTTTAAAAAAAACAACTGACCGTCATTGCATTTATTTTAAGGCAAGCGCGTACTGTAGCAATAGCGGTGAAATTGACAACGAATAAGGCAATATAATTCCCAGGTGTAACTTTGTGGGTAAATTTAATAACATACTAGCCCGCAAGGATTACAACCTGTTACAGTTGAGGAAAGACATATGTAAGAATTATGTCCGTTGAACCATGAGACTTTAAAATCCCCTATGTCATAATAGTTCTTCCAGGTTGATTTTTTTTTGTGTCGGTATTATAGTTTGTCTTTTTTTTTCATCGCGTTTTCATACGCATTGACAAGAAAATGATATTTTCCTGTTTTGTGTCACTTGTGGCTATTATCTGTATCGTGTTTTCCTTTTTTATTGTCCTACCAAGGTTTCGTCAATCTAAAGATATACTCGCGATGCCCCACGCATCATCAACTGATTCCCATTAACTCAAATTTGCTCACAAAGACAAGGGTTGAAACACTCTCATCCAACGAAGACACCACCAGCTAACACGCAAATCGACAAGTGAAGAAAGCTCCGCCTAGTCTGATACAGTGTGCGCCTTTGTTGCCCTTCGACATCGCAGTGAGACTTCGTGAACTCAGACATACCCGCAGTTTGGTCTTAGTGTTGTTTTCCCCTCTATCGTCTGTCCTGGTTAGTATGGGTCTTGTGTCGCCGCTCACTGCGCCCAACTGTCATTGGGCAGTACTTAACCTTCAAGATCTTCTCCAGAACGTAGGATTTCAACCACCGCCAGCACGAGTCCAATCTCTGTGCATACAGGATGGGCACAAAATCAGCCCCCTCCTCCTAAAGACTGACATACATACGACATAACATACTTGCACTAATGTGTGCTGTTTTTGATCTTATACTGATACCAGTGACTATACCATTGAAGAGCGCATTATTTCAAACGCTTTGGTCAATGAAAGACCAATAACAGGACAAACGTTGGAACGAGAGCGTACGGACTTGCAGCAACTTTTCAGACGCCAATCCAGAGTTCTGGTAACATCTCATTGAGATATTCCCGCACAGAATAGGCAAAATGGGGATGTGCATCATCGTGCTGAAACCAGCGATACCCTATGGTCGTTTCGTCTTCAAAAAGGGGCATGAACCAGGTCCTCAATACGTAAAAATATTTCTGTTGGTTGACAGTGCCATCAACTAAATATGGACCGTAAACCTGTCTGCTATCCATGCCAGCCCATAACAAAACATTATGAGGGTTATTCTCCACCTCCTCACAAAAATTTTGGTTCTCCTTTGGCCAAAATACGGCATTCCGTGACCGGGAGCTCTGGTATATGGCACTTTCATCACTAAAGATCACTATGCTGCGCTTCGGAATTGTGTCCTGCAGGAGTGCGTCACGCGCGTCCTTCCTTCGTCTTTAATCATCGTCCGAGAATTCCTGAACACACGTTGGTCGATATGGGGGTAACTTTAAGTCCTGTTTCAAGTGCTTGCGCAGAGTAGGCCGGGTACACGCAGTTCCGTGGACATTTTCCGCGTCGACTTCAATGGTGATCTTTCCACAGATGCTGCGACGTCTCTGCATTGATCACGCCTTGTTGATGGTTGACCACTTCTCGGTTTATCCTTTACGCTACCGGTAGTGAAGAGTTCTTGTTCCCACCGCAAAAGTGTCCTCTTTGGCGGTGANAAGTCCATACTCACTCGTTCCAACTTTTGTCCTGTTCTTGGCCTTTCATGGACCAAGTCGCTTGCAATAATGCTATCTTCAATGGTGTAGTCCCTGGTATCCACCATCGTTTGTATCTGCAACACACATCAATGTATGATCAAAAACAACACACAACAGTGAAATTAAGCTATGTCGTATGTATGTGCGTCTTTCCACTTTTGATTTACCGTCAGCGTCACCCTTGCCCCCCCGCCCCCACTTATACATCGAGAATGCAAGATAACACTGCTGTCTAATTATTATAAATTTTTGTGCGATAGTTTGAGGGCATATTTGAAGACATGGGTTTGTCCCACGTGCACTAAAAAATTTCTCCTAATACACATTTCAGAGTGTGTTTGTCAGTATTCAAGAATCGGCACCATTCACTCACTTTGCATTAACCAATGTCCATTGTAGTGATTTCACTTTTAAGCATTTAGTAGGTGATTTTATTTTTGACAAGGTATACACCACAAGAAAAAGTAACGCTAATAGATTTACGAGTAATAGTAAAGGTTCGGAAAACTATAGCGTCTGTGGATTGTTTTGTTGAAAATGCAGAATTGGATATCCTTTTAGGTCTTACACAAGTGACTAAATGTAGCCTATTTTACATACCCTAAGTAGAGGCTTCTTGCCATTTTATTTAAACAAATCTAAATTTAAAAGTTTTTTATATTAAAAAAAGTTATTTGGTAGTGAGCTAGTCTTTTAGCTATACATATATATCACAGGATTCAGCTAGAATGAAGATAAAATAAAATATGGATACGGTATTATGTAATTTATCGTATTGTAAATTAAAAGCTATATGGTATTTTTTCTTCCAGAACCATCACCTCTCAGTTAGAAAATCTGGTAGCGTACGACATTACAATCGGTTACCCCTAATCTTCATTCCACATATATTTCATTTCGCGTGATTATGTCCTCTTTAATGAAAATATGCGACAGCAACATTTTTACTGCACTGATTTAATAATAAAAAATAAACATTTTAGAGAGGAGAAAACGGATGTCTTGCCGTTTGTATTTCTTGGAAGGGAAACTTCAAAATAATCAGCACTTAAAATGGAGCAGACAATACAGTATCTGCAGCTCATGCTCTCTGGAAGATTGAATAAATCAAGCATAGAGGAAATTGGCGCAGGATAATTTCGCACCGACAGCCATCCCCTGCGGACGCGTGACCATCGCGAGGTTTCGTCAGGTCCAGAGCACGAAGTGGGGCGGAGGAGTGCGGGGTTAAGGCCAGCACGCAGCAGAGCGTGACAGGAGCACAATACTGCCGCAGGGGCTTATCTGGCTCAGCGGCCCTTCGCAGCGACGAGTCTCGCACGCCACTGCGGCCTTTTGTCCGGCCTGTCCACCCCCGACCTGACAATCCAGCCCTCCCCACCTTCCCTCGTACTTCTCTTCTTGTTTCCGAGAAATACTCGCGAAGATTTCCCTCTGTTGCCACCCCATCTCCGGCCGTGTGCTTCGTGCACGCTGATTCTCTTTCACGCCCAAGTCACACAAATTAAATGAGTAATTTTATACGTATTGGAGAACTGTTCAAACCTGCACATTTTATAAGACGAAAAACGCTCGACAAAGGTAATTTATTAACAGAGACGGCAGACTTGTAGACTTACATCCATGTTTACACTCGGGCAACTGCCTCTCCTTATATACAGAGAGGGGGAAATTTTATTAAAAATGTTGGTGACAATGTATATTTCGAAACAAGGCAACAGTATAAACAATGTATATGAATATGCTAGTTGGAGTTCCGGGAGACGTTTCAACTTCCTATATTTAAAACATCAGCATGTAACATGCAGTGTTGTAACTCCCGTTCGCTATGCCAAGTAATCTGCACTCCGTGTGACACGGGCGCAGAAGTGCAGTGTGACTTCTCACAGTGCAGCTTGGTGATCGCGTGGTCCTCTTTCGCTTAGTGGTCAACAATATACTCTCGTGTGATTTATGTTCAAAGGAACCGTCACCGAACTTTGATCACGCACCGAGTGGGTGTGCTCTTGTGTTTTACGGACCAGGCAGGCTAGGATTGACCGCGAATTGCTTTTGTTGTAGGCTATTCACGGCAAAGTGAGCGCTTTTGAAAGCCCTCTCATTTGGAATAATAGTCAATAAAATATTTTATTTTAGCCATAGACGTTAACTTCATAGTGCGGTGGGATAAGAGGGTTATTCGGAAAGTAAGGTCCGAATCGCCGTAGTTAATCGAATGTTGCGCGAACATTGTAACGCGCATGCGCACCGACTCCCTGCATGCCTTGCTCGGCAAACGACGCCATTTGCATTGGTATTGTTGCAGTGTGCTGTTTACAGTGTCAATTCAAAATGTTTAAAACAATTGATCAGCCAGCAGACTGTGAAATACGGTCAGTGATTCGGTTTTTGACAGCAAGGAACGTTTCAGCAGGGAAAGTTCATCGACAGATAAGTCAAGTTTATGGCTCCAATGCGATGAGAGACAGCAAAGTGCGTAAGTGGGTGAGAGCTTTCAAGGACGGGCGGGAAAATGTCCATGATTAACCGCGATCAGGCCGACTATCAGTGATCACAGAAGATTTGGTCAAAGCCGTGTATGAAAAGATTCGTGAAGACCGGCGCTTCTCAATTTCAACTTTTGCATTTGAATTTCCGAATGTGGGTAAAACAACTTTGCACAAAATTGTCTCTGAAAATTTACAATTTCACAAATTGTTCGCACGTTGGGTTCCCAGACTGCTTACTGAGGAACACCAAATGAAAATAATGGCTTGTGCTCTTGATTTTTTGGACCGATATCATAAGGAAGGTGATCAATTTTTAGAGAAGATTGTCAGAGGGAACGAGACGTGGGTTTCTCACATGACCTCAGCGTCTAAACGTCAGTCAATGGAATGGCTTCACCCAACATCACCAGTCAAAGTCAAGGCCAAGCAGACAATCTCAACACGCAAGGTTATGGCAACAGTGTTTTGGGATAGACATGGAGTATTGACGTCACAGATGACGAGGTGAAAGAAGCAGTTACAGACTGGTTATCCTCACAGGCGGCAGACGTCTATGACTTAGGCATACAAAAGATTGTAGAACGTAATGACAAATATTTAAACAAATATGGAAACTATGTAGAAAAATAGAGGAACACGTAAGGAATTAAATAAAAAACGTTTTTTGAAAAAATCGGCGATGGTTCATGTCGGACCTTACTTTCCTAATAACCCTCGTATATTCACTGTGTTTATTACTTGGATGAAAATATTTATTTTAAAGGTGGTTAAAGGATAAAAGATCGCCGAAAGGAAAAAGTAACTAGAGCCTCAAAAGTGCTAACTTTACCGTAAACAATCTATATCCCCGCATATTATTTTTTTGGCTGTGCTATATATGTTGTGGGGGCTGGCTGGCATTATGGTATAGGAAGTGGGGCTACCTGTCTTGTTTAATAGGCACACAGATTATCGCAGGAGAGAGGCTTTCACTGGGTTTCTTCCCGTGATATTTTGTTTGAATTTGTTGAGAGAACATCGGAATAATATCTCGTCTTGCCGTGTTTGTTTTTTCCGCCGGACATTGATGGTTATGCCTGCGCCAAATGCGGCATGAAGTGTTATATCCTTTCGCGAATGCAATATTGTTTTCTGGAGAGTTGATCTTGGGAAAGGTTTAACATGAGTACTGACATGGTTCAGTTCCAATTATATAATTGACGAGTTTTAGTAGCAGGGAATGGCGATGGTTTGTATTTTATTATTATTAATTTTAATGGTTCAGTTTTGTTTGATGTTGTTAATAAACCTCTTAACATTAGCTGAGAATAGTTACTCATGTCAACCACTTGGTCTAATGAAGTTAGTGCGTGTCTTCAAGGTCGTGTTTTACCAAGTGGCTGGTGACATGGTATACCAATGGCAGGTTATATGACCATCAATCTTCGCTGCATATTTTGTTCTCGTCTAGGTTGGGGTGTTGCTAATTATACTTATTTGAAATGAAGTTATTAGGAGAATGAGTAAAGAGTTTTTTTGATATACTATCATTTTTATTGTCTAATGGTACCTGGGATTGCCCAGTTATAGGAGGCCAATGAGAGATACACCACCCCATTTTAGGGATTTCGGGCCCAAGGGGGATCCGGAGATACAAGACCCCATTTTTGGAGTTTTCGGCCTAATGGGAAATGAGGTTGTTTAGCCCATTTTTACCTGCACTGTATTTTAAGTTAGATACTGAAGAGCATGCTAGCCAAATTTGTTGCAGATCAGTCGAAATTTGTAACATTTAGATACACATCCCTGTTTGAGGGGTTTTGGAACTAATGGAGGTCAGAGCCCATTTTGGCCTACGCAATAAGTATATTAAGTTGGGTCCGTAGAACGCTGTAGAATTGTACAGAGAACAAACATATATATATATAATATTCCCAGATTTGGTAAATTTTTATGTTGAGGCATTAATACTACACTTTTACTTTAAAATTCAAGTTTAATATTGGCATATATACTTATATAACGTATATAATGTATATATTCATTAGTTGCGGGCATATATGATTATGGTGAATTAATTCAGTTGTGTTTGCCTTTTACTGATTATGTTCGAACTGATTTTGAGGTGTAAGCATTCTGCTAACTATGCTTCTCGTTTCTTGATTACTGTGGGAGTGATACTATGTATATGAATGTGGAGATCTCCAAATATTAGGTTATGCATATTTTTGAAGTAGCATATTTTAATTGTTTTATATCAGTTCCAAACAAGCTCGCTGAGTTTCACGTTTTTGTTGTGCGAAGCATAAAAAGGAACATTTATAATGAATTTACGATCTTCGAGTAATCATGAATTTAATGTGTATTTATTCGAAGGTTGCAGAATATTCAAGTGTCCGTATATGTAGGTCCTTTAATGTTTTCAACAAAGTAGTATTTTAATCCCTCTCCCGAGGATGCATACCACCTTTAAGAATGACTACACAGCATTGGTGATTTTGAAAACTTATATTTGTATTTCGTGACACATAAGTGTCTATAGACTTATCATACTAACCTCAGTCGTTTTTAAAGGAATCAAGTACGTTGGTGGCGGTCTATTGACGCGAATAGATTATATTCGGTATTCAGATAAGTAAATGAGTTTCTCACACATTCAACTGCGGAACCCGAGGAAATGTGCAGGTTCGCAAACCGGTTGAATAAAATTTATGCCGCACTAATTTTCCATTGTGACAAATAAGCAAATAGCCTATATCCCGGAGTTGATCATTCCTTGGCAGAGTTCTTCCTAACTTCTCATAATCATCCTTAGCGTTNGCAAATAGCCTATATCCCGGAGTTGATCATTCCTTGGCAGAGTTCTTCCTAACTTCTCATAATCATCCTTAGCGTTTTAAAAAACTTATAGGGCGATCACAGACGTATTTTTTTCTCAGACATTTCATTTTACCTATCGTCATATCTCACCACTATCTCCATCAAAGAATGACAAACTTCTGTTTTGCGTGTCCCAGACCGCAAAACCATGACGTGTCGAGCTAACTTCGAGACAGGCTTGAGAGATATAAGTGTTTTCAGTCTTAAATTCGGAACAACTATACCGAAAAATATGGGATTCTTTTCCCCAGTCAGAAAAGGAACGTTTTGGCCTGGGTACTTTTTACAGTACCTTTTAGCTTAAAATTTTCCTTCCTTATGGCGCTTTTATCTAGGCTTTTTCACATGTCAGTTTAACAGAATTTACATAATTAAACCATATTACAATTGAAACAATGTAGCTAAAATGTGCCTTCCGTACAAAGATCGTTCGCGATTAAATATTCAAGCCTCACGATAAACTGTTCTGTAATCCCAGAGAAATCACGCAAACTGGAAGCAATTAGCAATCGCATCAAATACAGACTATGCTTATGTATAACAAATAAGACAAACGCGCGACTTAAAGTAAAATTTTTTTTTTCATATTGGTAGCATAGCCATGAAAGATTACTTTCCTTATTAGGTCTTGTTTTGTTGTATTTTGGCGTATATTAACCAGTTTCGGGATATCTGAAACGACGCCTGTGAACCGAAAATACGACCACCAAAATAAATCACACCATATTCCCATCTTCTTAAAGGAAAATTATT